>JAUKWE010042375.1:0-26094 GCA_032356425.1 Cumathamnion decipiens | reverse complement strand
CGAGCTCGTCGATGCGATCGCCGCCGAGCTCCATGGCCGGCCCGCCCGCGCGGCCCACGACGCGCTGCTCGCGCTCGACGCCAGCCGGCCACGCGTCCGCGCGCTGCAGATCGACCTGTACGCGCGGCGCGCCGCGTGGCCTGCCGTCGAGGCGGCGCTCGCCGATCCACACCATGGTCCGCGCGCGGTCGCGGCGCGGTGGTGCGTCCGCGAGGGGCGCGGCGATGCGCCGGCGCTCGCCCGCGATCCCGATCCCGCGGTGCGCGAGGCCGCGCTCGATCCGGCCACCGCACCGGCGCTGGTCGACGACGCTGATCCGTTCGTCGCGCGCGCGGCGATCGAGCGGCTCGTGGCGGTGTTCGGCCCAGGCCGCGCGCTGCCGGCGCCGGTCGCGGCGGCCGCGCTGCGTGCGCTCGGCTCGCCGGATCCGTGGATCCGCGCGCAGGCCTGCCGGCTGCCGCTCGGCGACGCCTCGCTGGCGGTCGTGGTCGAGCGGCTCGGCGATCCCGACGAGATGGTGCGCGGCGCCGCGCCCGACGCCCTCGCGCACGGCGAGCAGATCGACGTCCGGCTCGCCGCGCTGCTCGACACCACCGCGCTGTCCACGCTCGGCCGGGCGATGAGCCACGCGTGGCGGGCGCGCGCGCTCGACGATGCCGCGCTCGCCGGCGCCCGCGCCGCGCTCGAAACGGAGGCCGACGCGCGGGCGCGCGGCATGCTCGCTGCGGTCGCCGGGATCGAGCTCGCGGGGCCGGAGGCGAGCGCCATGACGCCGTCGGTCGCCGTGCCGTCGGTCGCCACGCCGTCGGTCGCCACGCCGTCGGTCGCCACGCCGTCGGTCGCCACGCCGCCGGTCGCCACGCCGTCGGTCGCCACGCCGTCGGTCGCCACGCCGCCGGTTGCCACGCCGCAACGCCTTGGCGCGCCTGCACCGGGGCCGGTGCCGGTGCCGGGGATCGACCGCCGCCAGGTGGGCCGTGCGGGGTTTGCGATCGCCCCGCTGGTGATCTCGGGGGCGTTCGATCTGTCGCCCGCGGCGCTCGCGACCGCGGCCGAGGCCGGCGTCGACGCGTGGTTCTGGGAGCCGAGCTACGACAGCCTCACCGAGCACCTGCGCGCGCGCCCGCGCGAACGCACGCGCGTGATCACCGGCAGCTACCACGCCGACGCCGCGTCGGTCGAGGCCGACGTCGACCGCGCGCTGCGCCGGCTGCGTCGCGATGCGCTCGACGTGTTCCTGCTGTTCTGGTCGCGCTCGCCCGCGCGCGTCGACGCCGGCGCGTTCGCGATGCTCGACCGGCTCAAGCGCGCCGGCAAGATCCGCGCGGCGGGCTTCTCGACCCACCACCGCGAGCTCGCGCGCACCGCGATCGAGACCTCGCCGTGGGACGTCGTGATGATCCGGCACAGCGCCGCGCACCCCGGCATCGAGGCCGAGCTCCTGCCCGCGGCGCGGCAGGCCGGGACGGCGATCCTCACGTTCAGCGCGCTGTGCTACGGCCGCATGGTCTCGGGTCCGGGCGCGCCGTCGCCCGCCGACTGCTATCGCTACTCGCTGTCGCAGCCCGGCGTCGTCGGCTGCATCTCCGCGCCGCGGCGGCGCCGCGAGCTCGTCGAGAACCTCGACGTGTTGCGCGCCGCGACGCTCGACGCCGCGCAGCGCGCCGCGCTGCGCGCGCACGGCATCGGCGTCCGCGCCGAGAACCAGCGGTTCAACACCCTGATGCGGCAACCGACCCGCGACGCCGCGGCCGCCGCCCGGGAGCTGCTCGCCGCCGAGCTCCCGCCGGGCGACGAGGCGCCGGTGCGCGCGCTGCCCCGGGCCAGCACCTCGCGCCGGCCACGCACCAGCCTCGGGACGACCCGCCGCCGGCGGTGAGGACAGCGTCGCGTGCGTTCAGGGCGCGTCGCCCTCGCCCTCCACGGAGCCAGCCGGGAGCCACCACTGCGCAACGTCGAGCGGCACGGCGTCGAACGGCTCGATCCGCGCCTCGGTCTCGGCGCTGTAGGTTCCGATCGCGAGCCAGAGCCCCGCCTGGAGGCGGTGTGCGGTCACCACGCGACTCTCGACATCCACGAGCCACGCGTGGAGCACACCGGACCTGGCGTACTTGGGCATCTTGATCAGCACGTCGTCGCGCCGCGTGGTCGGCGACAGGACCTCGCAGACCCAGTCGGGCACGACAGCGATCGCCCCCCCTGGCATCGCCGGCAAGCGGTCGCGCCGCCAACCGGCGACGTCGGGCACGACGTGGGGCGAGTCCGGAAAAGCCAGCGCAGGATCGGGGAGGATCCACCATCCGCCGGGCCCGCCGCGACCTCGGCCGAAGGCAAGCCCGAGATCGATCTGGACCTCGCCCGCGGCAAACTGATGCGCCGGGCTCGGCCGGTTCCGGGTGTAGAGCACACCGTCGATGATCTCGCCGATGAGCTCGGGCGGCAGCGCGTCGATGTCCGCGAGCGTGGCGGGCTTTGGGCTGGGCCTGGTTGTGGACACGGGGCTCTCCCTGATTTTACCAGCTCCGCCGTGCGTTGCGGCGAACCGCCGTTCTCACCGGGCTCGTCGGCTTCCAGCGGCTCGGACGCTGGACGTGGCCGCATGGCGCTGCGATGGGCTTGCCGATCGCGCTGATCGCGCTTGCTTGCGCTTCGTGGCCGATGCCATCGGCATGTGCACGGCTTTCCTTGCCGCTGCGGGAAGCTCGGCGAGCTCCCACTGCGTGCCTGCCAGGCGAAACGGATAGACGGTCTTGCCTCGTTGCTCGTCCAGCTTGCCAACGAAGCTTCGCACCACATCGAGCATGGAGTGCCGATCCGGATCGATGGGGTCTACCTCGCCACCCGCGATGGTTCGCAGGAGGAGATCTGCGGTCCGGCCAACGGGCGTTCGGTTATTCTCCCAGCGCGAGACGGTGCTGGCTGTACTGTCCATGAGCTCGGCGAGTTCGACACCCGAGAGCTCCAGGAAGGATCTCAGGAAGCGAACCTCGTCGCCGGTCAGTCGACCTCCGGTCTTCACCACCGCACGGGCAACGGCCTTCATCAGATTGTCCATGTACGGCACTTCTACCTCGCGGTTGCCGCACGCCTCGCACTTGGTCACTTCAACGTTCAGCAACACGACACCCGGCAGGATGTCGTTGAACGGTTCGTTTTCGCGCGTCGTCTTCGCTGTCATGCCGTCGCAACGAAGGCACTTCCAGGTGGTGTCGATCATCTGATGCTGTTACCCCGGGGCCGGATCCAGCGGCTCGTTCACTGTTGCGATAGTAACTATACTTGCGAAAAACGCAACAGTCAACGCTCATCATCGGTTCCCGGCGTCGTGCCGTCACGCCGTCCTGGGACGTGACGAGCACCTCGTCCTTTCACGTAGCAAGGGCTTGGATCTTGGGTGCGGGTTCTGAGACACATGGAGGAATGCGCGCAACGCGAGCCGTCCTTACCTCTCTGCTGTGTCTCGCGTGGGTCGGGATGGTTGCATGCGGTGACAACAGGGGAGGGCCACCGCCGGTGGTGCTGCGCTCGATCGCGCTCACGCCGACGATGCCGGCGGTCGCGGCAGGCACCTCGGTGCAGCTCACCGCCAGCGGAACCTACAGCGACGCCACCGTGGTTGATCTGTCGGCGATGGTCACGTGGTCCTCGTCGGCGACCGCGATCGCCACGGTGAGCTCGACGGGCTTGCTCCAGGGGATCACGGTCGGCGGTGCGACGATCACCGCGCAGCTCGGCACGATCGGCGGCACGGCGAGCGCCACCGTCACCGCGGCCACGCTGACCGCGATCGAAGTGACCCCGACCAACCCGAGCCTGGCGCTTGGCACCACGCGGCAGCTGACCGCGACCGGCGTGTTCAGCGATGCGACGACGCAGGACCTGACGGCCCAGGTGACGTGGACGTCGGATGCCGCCGGCCTCGTCGGGGTCTCGCCGGGTGGCCTCGCCACCGCGGTCGCGATCGGCAGCGCGAACCTCACGGCGGCCAGCGGCGCCATCCACGGAGCGACGACCGTGACGGCGACGGCCGCGGAGCTCGTGTCGATCGCGGTCACCCCGCCCGCGCCCAGCGTGGCCCGCGGCCGGGCGCTCTCGCTCGCCGCGACCGGCACGTTCACCGATGCCACCACGCAGGATCTCACCGCGCAGGTGACGTGGACGTCGGGCACGGCGGCGGTCGCGACGATCAGCCCCACCGGCCTGGCCCGGGCCGCCAACGTCGGCACGTCGGCGATCACCGCGTCGCTGGGCGCGGTGACCGGCGCGACCGTCTTGACCGTGACCGCCGCGGTGCTCGAGTCGATCGGCGTGACGCCGACCCACCCGATCGTGGCGAAGGGCCGCACGGCGCAGTTCACGGCGATCGGCACGTTCAGCGACGCGTCGACGCAGGATCTCACGGCCCAGGTGGCGTGGGCGTCGGCGGACCTCACGGTCGCGCAGGTCTCGAACGCCGCGGGCTCGCGCGGCCTGGCGACGACGATCGACGTCGGTTCGACCGCCGTGAGCGCGACGGTCGGCACGGTCACCGGGGCGGGCCTGCTGATGGTGACCGCGGCGGTGCTCGACACGATCGCGGTGACCCCGACCGCCCCGGGCGTGGCGAAGGGCCACACGCAGCCGTTCCTGGCGACCGGCACGTTCAGCGATCTGACGACGCAGGATCTGACGACGCAGGTGACCTGGGCGTCCGACACGCCGGCGACCGCGGTGGTCTCGAACGCGGCCGGCTCGCAGGGCCTGGCGACGACGCTCGAGGTTGGCACGGCGACGATCAGCGCGACGATCAACGCGGTCAGCGGCTCGACCCTGCTCACGGTGACCGCCGCGGTGCTCGCGTCGATCGCGGTGACCCCGACCAACCCGAGCCTGCCGCGCGGCCGGACGCTCGCGTTCACCGCGATCGGCACGTTCAGCGACCTGACGACGCAGGATCTGACGACCCAGGTGAGCTGGGCGTCGTCGGTGGCGACGGTCGCGACGATCTCGAGCGCGGCCGGCTCGCAGGGCCTGGCGACCGCGGCGCAGGTCGGCGTCACGACGATCGGCGCTACCTCGGGCACGGTGTCGGGCGCGACCACCCTCACGGTGACCCCGGCGGTCCTGGCCTCGATCGAGGTCACGCCCGTGAGCCCCTCGGTCGCGGCGGGCAGGACGCAGCCGTTCATGGCGACCGGCATCTTCAGCGACGCGACGACGCAGGATCTCACCACGCAGGCGACGTGGGCGTCGACGAACACCACCGTGGCCACGATCTCCAACGCGGTCGGCTCCGAAGGCCTGGCGGCCACGCTGATCCCGGGGACCACGACTATCAGCGCGACTCTCATCGGCGTGTCCGGAGCGATGACGTTGACCGTGACCCCCGCGGTGCTGGTCAGCCTCCAGGTGACGCCGATCAACCCGGCGCTGGCGCTCGGCCGCACGCTCGGGTTCACGGCGACCGGCACGTTCAGCGATACGACCACCCAGGACCTGACGGCGCAGGTCACGTGGGTGTCGGCGACCCCGGCGATCGCGACGATCTCGAACGCCGTGGGGTCGCACGGGCTCGCCACCGCGCTCGCGCTCGGTGCCACCCCGATCCAGGCGACGCTGAACGCCGTGACCGGCGCGACGACGTTGACCGTGACGGCCGCCGTGCTCGACGCGATCACGGTGACCCCGCCGAACGCGTCGCTGGCCGCCGGGCTGACCCGGCCGTTCGCCGCGCTCGGCACGTTCAGCGATGGGTCGACGCAGAGCCTCACGACGCAGGTGACGTGGGCGTCGACGGTGACCACCGTCGCACAGATCTCGAACGCCGCGGGCAGCCAGGGCCTGGCGACCGGGGTGAGCGTCGGCTCGACCACGATCAACGCCATGCTCGCCGGCGTGACCGGCTCGACCAGCCTGACCGTGACCGCGGCGGTGCTCGTGTCGATCGCGGTGACCCCGCCGGGCCCGTCGGTGGCCAGCGGTCACCGCCAGCAGTTCGCCGCGATCGGCACGTTCGACGATGCGACGACGCAGGACCTCACCACGCAGGTGACCTGGGCGACCGGCGATCCGACGATCGCGCCGGTCTCCAACGCGGCCGGCTCGCAGGGCCTGGTGAAGTCGCGGCTGCCCGGGACGACCACGATCAGCGCGACGCTCGCCGGCGTGACCGGCTCGACGAGCATCACCGTGACCACCGCCGTCCTCGACTCGATCACCGTGACCCCGGCGACCGCGAACGTCCTCGCGGGCGGGACGCAGCCCTACACCGCGACCGGCAACTTCAGCGACGTGACGTTCCAGGATCTGACGTCGACGGTGACGTGGGCGTCGGGCAACACCGCGGTCGCCCAGGTGTCCAACGCCGCCGGCACGCACGGCCAGGCCACCGGCGTCGCGGTCGGCGCCACCACGATCACCGCGACCTCGGGATCCGTGGTCGGCACCGCGGCGATCGTCGTGGTCGGCTTCCGCGTATCGGTGATCTCACCGCCCGACGGCGCCACCGCCGTCGCCACGTCGACGCCGATCGCCATCACGTTCAACCAGGCGGCCGACCCGACGTCGATCACCACGCAGACCGCCGCGGGCGCGTGCAGCGGCAGCCTGCAGCTGTCGGCCGACAGCTTCGCGACCTGCCTCGGCTTCGCCGCGGCGGCGCCGGTCATGACCGTGGCGAACACGGTTGCGACCGCGAACCCGGCGCTGATGCTGTCGCCGGGGGTGACCTACCGGATCCGCGTCCTCGGCACGGTCACGAACGCAGGCGGGGTGCCCCTCGGGACCGACGTCACCCAGGTGACCGGCTTCACGGTCGCCGGCACGTGCGCCCCGCGTGTGGTCATCAGCCAGGTCTACGGGGGCGGCGGCAACACCGGTTCGGTGTTCCGCAACGACTTCATCGAGCTGCACAACATCGGCACGACCCCGGTGGACCTCGCCGGCGCCGCGGTGCAGTTCGTGAGCGCGGCTGGGACGGGGACCTGGGCGGTGCAGGCGCTGCCGTCGGTGATCGTGCCGCCGGGAGGCTACTTCCTGATCCAGGAAGCCGCTGGCGCGAACCTGACCGCGCTCCTGCCGACCCCGGACTTCGTGCCGGCGGCGCCGTTCGCGATCGGGGCAACCTCCGGCAAGGTCGCGCTCACACCCAGCACCACCCCCCTCAGCGGCGCTGCGTGTGCGACGCTCCTGACGCTGACCAGCGACCTGGTCGGGTTTGGCGGGGGCGTGAGCTGCTTCGAGGGAACCGCCGGAGCCGCGGCCCCCTCCAACACCACCGCGGTGCTCCGGAACGGCGGCGGCTGCGACGACACCGACAACAACAGCCTAGACTTCACAGTCGCCCCACCGCTGCCGCGCAACAGCGCGACCACGTTGAACCTGTGTACGTGCACGGGGAGCATGACCACCGGGGAACCGGCCGGGCTCTCCTTGCTCGAAGGCGACGACGGCTCCTCGCTCCGCTGATCGGGCACGGCGAACCGGCACCGTCGCGCGCGGATACAACGTACGCGACATCGGCGTGCAGCGCTGGGCGCGCTCGCCCGTGCGCGGCTCGCCGCCGAGCTCCCGCCAGGCGACGAAGCGCGGGTGCACTCGTTGCCCCGGGCTGCTTCGCGGCACCTACGCACCAGCCTCGGGATAACCCGCCGCAGGCGGTGAGGCGTCACGCGCGCCAGGAGGGGAAGGTGGAGCCCGCTCCGTCCCTTCATGGGAGCCTCCGTGGGCGCGGTGTGCGCTGCGCCCGCCTGGCGACCACGTGCACGTGGCGGCCGGCCCACGTTCTTCGCGGTCAGGGGGTGATCACGCCGGTGAGCTGGACGTCATCGATCCGCCACGTTCCCGCCGCCGCGCCGTTGAAGGCGTACATCCGGAACTCGACCGGCGTGGTCACGCCCGCGAACGTCGCGCCGAGGATGATCTCGCTGCGCCCGAGGGCGGCGTGGCTCGCGAAGCTCTGGAGATCGGCCGCGAAGCCGTCACGGCTCGACCGCACCGCGAACGTCACCGGTCCCGTGCCGGACCGCTGATCCTTGAGCGCGAAGTTGGTGAGCGTCATCGTCTCCCCGGCCTTCGGGGTCACGGTGAACGAGTAGTAGTGCGCGATGTCGAGCGTGGCGGTAGTCCAGCCATTGCCCGAGAACACACCTCCAGCGGCGCTCGGCGCGCCGCCGAGGCGGCTCATCACCGGAACGACCGTGAGCTTCGAGTTCACGCCATCGGACGGGAACGTCGCCTCGTTGCCCAGGGCGCCGGTGAACGAGAAGCTGGCCACGAGGGGGATCACGGTCACCGTGAAGTCCTGGGTCGAGCCGTCGGCCGCCGTCACCGTGTAGACCACCGGGCTGGTGAAGTTATTCGGCGTGACCGCGCTGGTCTGGGTCACTCCTCCGACGGCCACGCTCGCCCCGGTCGTGGTGAACGTCGCCACCAGGGCGGTGACGTTGGTGCCGGGCGGCACGCCGACCGCGATCGAGGTCCCGGTGATGATCCCTGCGCTGGCCGCGACCAGGCTCGGAGCCTGGATCGCGAACGAGTATGCGGTGATCGCCTTCGCCGGGTTCAGCGCCACGGTGACGGTCACGGTGTAGTCCTGGGTCAAGCCGTCCAAGCCGGTCACCCGGTAGACCACCGGCGCGACGAACGAGTGCGGCGTGACGCCGCTGACCTGCGCCGTGCCCGCAACCGTGACGCTCGCGCCCGTTGTCGTGAACGAGGCGACCAGCGCCGTGATGTTGGTCCCGAACGGCACGGTCGCCGTGATCGAGGTGCCGGTGATGGTCGCGATGACGTCCGCGGGGAGGACCGCGTTGTTGGCCGCCAGGAACGAGTATGCGGTGAGATCCTTCGGGGCCGGCGCCACGGTCACGGTGACCGTGAACACGGCCGTCGTGGTGTCCGCTGCCGTCACGGTGTACGCGACCGGCGTCGTGAAGTTGTTCGGCGTGATGCCGCTGGCCTGCGCGGTGCCGGCCACCGCGACGCTCGCCCCGGTGGTCGAGAACGTCGCCACCAGCGCGGTGACATTGGTGCCGAACGGGACGGTCGCCGCGATCGTCGTGCCGGTGATCGTCGCGGTGACGTCGACGCCGAGCCCGGGGTTGTTCACCGACAGGAACTTGTAGGCCGTGATGTCCTTGGCCGGGCTGGGCGCCACGGTGACGGTCACGGTGTGGTCCAGGGTCGAGCTGTCGGCGGCCGTCACGCGGTAGATCACCGCGGACGTGAAGTTGTTGGGGGTGAGGCCGCTGGCCTGCGCGGTGCCGGCGACGGTCACGCTGGCGCCGGTGGTCGAGAACGTCGCGATCAGCGCCGTGACGTTGGTGCCGAACGGCACGGTCGCGGTGATCGACGTGCCGGCGACCGTCGCGGTGACGTCGGCGCCGAGCCCGGGGTTATTGACCGACAGGAACGCAAAGGCTGTGATCGCCTTGGCCGGGCTCAGCGCCACGGTCACGGTGACCGTGAAGACGGCCGTGGAGCCATCCGCGGCCGTCACGGTGTACGCCACCGGCGTCGTGAAGTCGTTCGGGGTCACGCCGCTGACCTGCGCGGTGCCGGCCACCGCGACGCTCGCCCCGGTGGTCGAGAACGTCGCGATCAGCGCGGTGACGTCGGTGCCGAACGGCACGGTCGCCGTGATCGCCGTACCGGTGATCGTGGCCGTGACGTCGGCGCCGAGCCCCGGGTTACTCGCGGACGCAAATGCGTAGGTCGTGATCGCCTTGGCCGGGCTGAGCGCGATGGTGACGGTGACGGTGAAGTCCTGGGTCGATCCGTCCGCCGCGGTGACCGTGTAGACCACCGCCGCCGTGAAGTCATTGGGCGTGGTGCCGCTGACCTGCGTGGTGCCCGCCACGGCCACGCTCGCGCCGCTGGTCGCGAACGTCGCGACCAGGCCGGTGACGTCGGTGCCGAACGGCACGGTCGCCGCGATCGTCGTGCCGGTGATCGTCGCGATGACGTCGGCGCCGAGGCCCGCGTTGTGCACCGACTGGAACGCGTACGCCGTGATCGCCTTCGCCGTGTTCGAGGCCACCGTCACGGTGACCGTGAAGACGGCCGTGGTGCCATCCGCCGCCGTGACGGTGTACGCCACCGGCGTGGTGAAGTTGTTCGGCGTGGTGCCGCTGACCTGCGCGGTGCCGGCCACCGCGACGCTCGCTCCGGTCGTCGAGAACGTCGCGATCAGCGCGGTGACGTCGGTGCCGAACGGGACGGTCGCCGCGATCGCGTTGCTGTTGATCACCGCCGCGACGTCGGCGCCGAGGCCCGGGTTCGCAGCCGACAGGAAGGCATACGCCGTGATCGCCTTGGCCGGGTTCAGCGCCACGGTCACCGTCACGGTGAAGGTCTGGGTCGTGCCGTCCGCGGCGGTGATCGTGTAGGCCACCGGGCTGGTGAAGTTGTTGGGGGTGATGCCGCTGGCCTGCGCGGTGCCGGCGACCCTCACGCTGGCCCCGGTGGTCGCGAACGTCGCGATCAGCGCCGTGACGTTGGTGCCGAACGGCACGGTCGCCGTGATCGACGTCCCCGTGATGGTCGCGGTGACGTTCGCGCCGAGCGCGGGGTTAGCGGCCGACAGGAACTGGTAGCTCGTGATCGCCTTGGCCGGGTTCAGCGCCACGGTCACGGTGACCGTGTAGATCGCCGTGGTGCCATCCGCCGCCGTGACGGTGTACGCCACCGGCGCCGTGAAGTTGTTCGCGGTCACGCCGCTGACCTGCGCGGTGCCGGCCACCGCGACGTTCGCCCCGGTCGTCGCGAACGTCGCGACCAGCGCCGTGACGTTGGTGCCGAACGGGACGGTCGCCGTGATCGCCGAACCGGTGATCGTGGCCGTGACGTCGGCGCCGAGCACCGGGTTCTTCGCGGACGTGAACGCGTAGGCCGTGATCGCCTTCGTCGAGCTGGCGGCGACGGTGACGGTCACGGTGAAGGTCTGGGTCGATCCGTCGGCCGCGGTGACCTTGTAGGCCACCGGGGCGGTGAAGTCATTGGCCGTCGTGCCGCTGACCTGCGCGGTGGCGCCCACCGCGACGCTCGCACCGGTGGTCACGAACGTCGCGACCAGGCCGGTGACGCTGGTCCCGAACGGGACGGTCGCCGCGATCGCCGTGCCGTTGATCGTCGCGGTGACGTCGGCGCCGAGGCCGCCGTTCTTCGCCGACAGGAACGCGTACGTGGTGATCGCCTTCGCCGTGCTCGGGGCCACCGTCACGGTCACCGTGTAGTCCTGCGTCGAGCCGTTGGCCGCCGTCACCCGGTAGGTCACGGCGCCGGCGAAGTTATTGGCGGTCGTCCCGCTGACCTGCGCGGTGCCCGCGACGGTGACGCTCGCACCGGTCGTCGTGAACGTCGCGACCAGCGCCGCGACGTTGGTGCCGAACGGCACGGTCGCTGCGATCGCGGTGCCGTTGATCGTCGCGGTGACGTCGGCGCCCAGGCCCGCGTTCTTCGCCGCGAGGAACGCATACGCCGTGAGCTGTTTGGCCGAGGACGGCGCGATGCTCACCGTGACCACGTAGTCGCGGGTCGTGCCATCCCCGGCGGTGACCCGGTAGGTCACGGTGGCAGAGAAGTTGTTCGCGGTCATGCCGCTGACCTGCGCCGTCCCGGCGACCGTCACGCCGGTGCCGGTGGTGTCGAACGTCGCGACGAGCGCCGCGACATTGGTCCCGAACGGCACCGTCGCGGAGATCGCGTCACCGGAGATCGTGGCCGCGACGTCCGCGGTCAACCCGGGGTTGTTCGCGGCAAGGAAGCTGAACGCGACGAGCTCCTTGGTCTGTCCCTGCGGATGACCCGCGTTGTCGCCACAGCCGGAGAACACGGCAACACACGCGACGAGGAGGCCCAGAAGCTGCGCAGGTAATTTCATAGGTGATGACGCTCCGATCAAAGCGACCACCAGCCTGC
The DNA here is from genome assembly GCA_032356425.1 of Cumathamnion decipiens. Classification (NCBI taxonomy): domain Eukaryota; phylum Rhodophyta; class Florideophyceae; order Ceramiales; family Delesseriaceae; genus Cumathamnion; species Cumathamnion decipiens. The sequence continues at coordinate 14,196 of JAUKWE010042375.1, read as the reverse complement.
CATTTATCGGCAACCCAGGGCTAGTCCCCCGAGCTTGCATCACACGTACGCAAGCTCACATTGTCGACGCTCCGGGCGGTCCCGACCCGGCGGCGCGGGCGGTCGCGATCAGCCCTCCCGATAGGTAGGATCCTGAGATCGGCCGACGTGGAACGATCAAGTCATCCGGCGCTCGTCGAGGCGAGCGCGTCGCGCTCGGCATCGGCCATGCGGCGCGTGGGCTGCGCGATGTGCTCGGGGAGGGATCGGCAAATCCTGCCCAGTCACCGTCGTTGAGCGACCTCATCCGTCACGCCCGCTGATGGTAGGCTCGGAGGCAAGTCCGTGCTGACGCGCCTCAAGGTACGAGGTTTCAAGAACCTGGTCGATCTCGATGTTCGGTTCGGCCCTTTCACGTGCATCGCCGGACCCAACGGGGCGGGTAAATCGAACCTGTTCGATGCGATCTTGTTGCTCAGTCGCCTGGCGGATCAAGGCTTGCTCGAGGCGATCACCTCGGTGCGCGGCGAGACGCGGAGCTCGGAAGCCACGCGGATCTTCACGCACGTTCCCGGAGCCGACTTCGCCGACCTCTCGATCGAAGCAGAGATGCTCGTTCCTGCGGAGGCGCTCGATGATCTGGAGCAGCCGGCGAAGGCGTCGATCACCGGGCTGCGCTACGCGGTGGCCGTGCGGCTACGCCGCATGGAAGGCGCTCAGGCGCCGAAGCTCGAGTTGCTCCGGGAGCAACTCGACTGTATCGAACGAGGCGATGCTGCGAAGGTCTTCCCGTTCGCCAGGGGCAAGAGGGCATGGTTGGACTCCGCGTTCACGGGGCGGCGTACCAGCGCGCTCATTTCGACGGAGGAGGCGCCGGGCGGCCACCTCGTCAAGGTTCACGACGATAGTGGCCATCAAGGCCGCACCCGGACCCTCCGAGCGGAGGGCTTGACCCGCACGGTGCTCTCCACGATGAACACCGCCGAGAGCCCCACCGCCCTGGTCGCACGCCGCGAGCTGCAATCCTGGAGGCTGTTGCAACTGGAGCCGTCCCGGCTCAGGACGCCAGACGAGCTGAAGGCCGCGGGCCGCATCGATGAGAACGGCAGCGGCTTGGCGGCTACGGTCTACCGACTCTTCACCCAGGTGGGAGACGATGAGCCGGCCGTGAGGGCACAGCTCACCAACCGGCTTGCCGAGCTGGTCGAAAGCGTGCGCGACGTTCGGGTCGACGTCGACGACAAGCGTGGGCTCATCACGCTGCTCGCGCGGGGCGTGGACGGCATCGAGTATCGCGCGCGCGATCTCTCCGACGGGACGCTGCGGTTTCTCGCGCTCGCCGTCCTCGAGCTCGATCGCAGCTGGCGGGGAACCCTCTGTATGGAAGAGCCCGAAAATGGCATCCATCCAACCCGCATTCCCGCGATCCTGGATCTGTTGCAGTCGCTCGCGACCGACCTCGACGCAGAAGTGGATGACTCGAACCCGCTGCGTCAGGTCATCCTCAATACGCATAGCCCGGAGGTCGCCGCGCTGGTCCCGGTAGACTCACTGCTGGTGACCAGGCCCAGATCGATCGAAGCCGGGGGACTACAGCTGAACCCGCTGTCAAGAACCTGGCGTGATGTGGATGGCATGGATACGGTAGCCCCGGGCACGGTTCTGGAGATGCTCCATGCGGCGCGCACGGCAATCGCGGTCGCGCGCAGCGAGAACCGAGAGGTTGTTGGCACCCGCCCAGAGCTGGGGGAACAACGTGAGCTCTCACTCGATCCGGCGCGCGATACATGACGAGGTTCGATCTGCGTGCGACGCTCATCGGTGACGGTTCCAGCGATCGTGCCCTGGTTCATGTCCTGCGCTGGATCTTCGCGGAGCTTGACGTCTCCGCGGAGATTCAATACGCAGACCTCCGGATCCTGTCGGTCGTGCCTTCCGGCCTGAAGGAGCGAGCGCGTGCCGCCCTCAGGCTGTTCCCGGCGGATCTCCGACCGCGCGAACACCCCGACGGGTGGCTCGGCGAGTCGATCGTGGGGATGTGATCCAGCGTACGCCGGTGGGCCCTCGCAGGGCCGCGGGCGAGCTGATATGCTGGTCGGGCCTGGGACGTGACGAGCTAGCCTTTGGTCCGTGGCGTTACGTCACGGCTGATCCCGACGACGCATGAAGAATGTACAGCCACGAGGGCGAAGCGTTTGCCACTCCTACACCCTGCGGGTGCGCCCCCGTGGCCGTCCGAGCCGAGCAAGTAGCCCCACGTCCCAGGCAGCCTTTCGCTAGCGTCTTGGTCCCGAGCCCCCGAGCCCCCAAGGATGATGTGCAGACCCTGGTAGAGCTCCTCGTCGAGCTGAAGCGGCTGGGGGCCGGTGACGCGCCCGACAAGCTCGAGCGGATCGCCGCGCTGTTCGCCGATCCACGCGCGCCGGCCGAGCTCCAGGTCGGGCGCCACTATGTCGCGCGGCTGCTGGTGGCCGACGTCGACGACCAGCTCGACAGCCTCGATCCGGCGCGGCGCAAGGCGGCGATCACGGCGGCGCGGCTCGTGTTCCCGCGCAGCGATGCGGTCCGCGTGCTGCGGCGCGTGTACCAGGATCCCGACCCCGGGGTGCGCAGCCTGGCGCGGCGCACGATCGGCAAGCTCGGCCTGGAGGGCGTCGCGCCGGCCGGCGTTCGCACGCGCAGCCCCGGCGGCTCGCCGGTGAGCTGGGCGTTCGGCATCTTCCCCGGTGACCACGCCGCGCGCCGCGCGCCGAAGCAGCCCAGCCGGCCGAGCGCGCTCGAGGCCTACCAGCTGCCCCCGCTCGCGACCGCGGCCGGCGTCGCGCGGCTGGTCGGGGTCGACGAGGACCAGCTCGTCCCGCTGATGCGCCCCGGCGTGGGGCCGGGCTCGGGCTACGTCGAGTTCGAGATCCCGAAGGCCAAGGGCGGCACGCGCCGGATCGCCGCGCCGCGCGCGCCGCTGCGCAAGGTGCAGCGCGCGATCCTCGACAAGATCCTCGCCCGCGTCCCGATGCACGACGCGTGTCACGGGTTCGTGGCCGGCCGCTCGACGGTGACCAACGCGACGCCGCACCAGCGCGCGGCGCTCGTCATCAAGATGGATCTCAAGGACTTCTTCCCGACGGTGCACTACCGCCGCGTCCAGGGGCTGTTCCAGTTCCTGGGCTACAGCGCGCGCGTCGCGGGCACGCTGGCGGGGCTGACCACGTATCGCCCCAAGCTCGACTCGGGGGCCGTCGTGTGGCCCGGCCGGCTGCCGCAGGGCGCGCCGACATCGCCGGCGCTGGCGAACCTCGCGTGTCGCCGGCTCGATCGCCGGCTCGATCGCCTCGCCGTCAAGTACGGCGCGACCTACACGCGCTACGCCGATGACCTGACGTTCTCGTTCGCGGCGATGCCCGGCGTCCGGATCGGCCGGTTCCTGTGGTGGGTCGACGGCATCTGCCACGACGAGGGCTTCCTCGAGCGACCCGACAAGCGCCGGATCCTGCGCGCCAAGCACCAGCAGCGGATCACCGGCATCGTCGTCAACGCTGGCGTCCACGTCCCGCGCGCCGATCGCAAGCGGTTCCGCGCGATCCTCCACAACTGCAAGAAGCACGGCGTCGCCTCGCAGGCCCAGGGGCGCGACGACTTCGAGGCTTACCTCGCCGGCTACGCCGCGTACGTCCAGATGGTCGAGCCGGCGCTGGGCCGGCGCTGGACCGACGAGGTCGAGCAGCTGCTCGGAGCGCGCCATGGCTGACGTCCTGGCCATCGTCAGCAAGGCCGTGTTCGAGAAGGCGGCGGGCAAGCGCCCCGCCCTGGGCGAGTCGCTCGCGATGGATCGCTACGTCAGCGCGAACAAGAACCTCGCGCCGGTCGCGGGCGGCGGCAAGCTGTACCTCGTCACCGTCCGGCCGCCGGACGAGCAGCTCTGGCTCGTCGCGATCCTCGACCGGCCGGCGTTCGACGGCGCGCAATGGGTCGCGGCGCCGAGCACGGTCGCGCTCACCGATATCACCCACCTGCGCGGCGAGCTCCGGTTCGAGTCCGGCGCCGGGATCACGGCCAAGCCCGGCGCGCTCGGCATGTCGCTGCAGACCCCGCGCGTGCTCACCGCCGAGGATGCCGCACGGCTCGACGCCGCGGCCGGGGGCGCGGGCGCCACGGGGCAAGCCGGCGCCGCCGCGGCCGGGGAGCGTGATCAGCGGGCGCAGCTGCTCGCCGCCGTCATCGCCGATCCCGACAGCGATCTGCCGAAGCAGGTCCTTGCCGACCAGCTGCTCCAGGCCGGCGATCCGCGGGGCGAGCTGATCCAGCTCGAGCTGGCGCTCGCGGGGCCGCTGGCGATCCGCAAGCGCGACGAGCTGACGCAGCGCCACGCCGAGCTGCTCGCGGCCAACCGCCGGGCGTGGTTCCCCTACAAGGTCGAGTCGTTTCGTACGCGCGGCGGGTTCCTCCGCGCGGTGCGCGCGACGTTACCGCAGCTGCGCGCCGCGACCGCGCTGTTCGCCCGCGAGCCGGTCGTCGAGGTCGAGGTCACCGGCCTCGATGCCGCCGGCGTGAAGAAGCTCGTCGCGATGCCGTGGCTGCCGGGGGTTCGCAACCTGATCGTGCGCGGCCAGATCGGCGATGCCGGGTTCGCGGCGCTGTGGAAGGCCACGGCCACGGCCCAGCTGCGCTCGCTCAACGTCACCGCCAACGGCCTCACCGCCAAGGCGCTGGCAGACCTGGGCGGCGGCATGCCGCAGCTCGAGACGCTCGTCCTCACCGGCAACGCGATCGGCGACGCCGGCCTCGAGCGCCTGCGCGCGTGGCAGCACCTCGGCCGGATCGAGACCCTGTACCTCTCGAAGTGCCGGATCTCGGCGGCGGGCATCGACGCGCTGCTCGGCGGTGCGCCGCTCGCGCGGCTCGACAAGCTGTGCCTGTCGCACAACCGGCTCGACGACGCGGCCGGTGCGGCGATCGCGCGCCGCGCGGCCCAGCTGCCGGCGCTGCGCTACCTGGAGCTCCAGGAGACCGGCATCGGCACCAGCGTGGTCACCGCGGTGATGGCCGCCCGGCTGCCCCGGCTCGCGACCCTCGACGTGCGCAAGAACGAGATCGCCGCCGGCGACGTCGCCGCCCTCGCGCCGCGCGTCCGCGCGTAGCGATGCTATACGTCGGCCATGCCGAACCGCCTCGCCGTCGAGAGCTCGCCGTACCTGCGGCAACACGCCGACAACCCGGTCGACTGGTGGCCGTGGGGCGCCGAGGCGTTCGCCGAGGCCAGGCGGCTCGACAAGCCGGTGTTTGTCTCGATCGGCTACGCCGCCTGCCACTGGTGCCACGTGATGGCGCACGAGAGCTTCGAGGATGATGCGACCGCGCACCTGATGAACGATCGGTTCATCAACATCAAGGTCGATCGCGAGGAGCGCCCGGACGTCGACGCGATCTTCATGAACGCGATCCAGGTGCAAGGCGAGGGCGGCGGCTGGCCGCTGTCGGCGTTCTGCTTGCCCGACGGCCGGCCGTACCTGCTCGGCACGTACTTCCCCGTCGAGCCGCGGTTCGGCCGCCCGGGCTTCCGCGAGGTGCTCGAGGCCATGGCCGCGGCGTACCGGACCCAGCGCTCCGACGCCGAGGACAACGCGCTCGCGCTGCTCGACGGCCTCCACCGGGTTGACGCCCACTACCGGCGCGGGGCGCTCGCCGCCGATCGCAGCGGCCTGGCCGCGTCGCTCGTGATCGCGGCGGGCCGCCAGCTCGCCGAGCGCTGCGATCCCAAGCACGGCGGCCTCGGCGGTGCGCCGAAGTTTCCGTCGAGCACGAGCCACGATCTGCTCGGCCGCGCCAGCCGGTTCCCGCACGGCGCACCGGCGCGCGAGGCGTTTGACAAGTGGGCGCACGGCATGGCCGAGGGCGGCATCTACGATCACCTCGGCGGCGGCTTCGCGCGCTACGCGGTCGACGCCAGGTGGCTGGTGCCGCACTTCGAGAAGATGCTCTACGATCAGGCCCAGCTGCTCGCGATCTACGGAAGCGTCGCGGCCATGGCCGGGGCGTTCGCCGTGCGCGCCGAGGAGGTCATCGCCGAGACCGTCGCGTTCCTCGCGCGCGAGCTCTCGGACCCCGCGGGCGGCCTGTGGTCGTCGCTCGACGCCGACAGCGAGGGCGAGGAGGGCAAGTTCTACGTCTGGACGCCCGCCGAGCTGCGCGCCGTGATCGGCCCGGCCGGCGCGCTGGTGTTCGCGCACGCCTACGGCGTGACCGACGCCGGCAACTTCGAGCACGGCACCTCCGTGGCCTCGCGGGTCACGCCGCGGATCTCGCCCGCCGAGGAGGCGCACCTCGCCGAGCTCCGCCACCAGCTGTTCGACGTGCGCGCCCGGCGCGTCCGGCCCGGCACCGACGACAAGGTCCTCGCCGGCTGGAACGGCCTGGCGATCTCCGGCCTGGTCGCGGCCTGGCGCGCCACCGGCCACGCCCCCGCGCTGGCGCTGGCGCTGCGGGTCGGCCGGTTCCTGCAGGACCGGCTCATCGACGGCGACCGGCTCGCGCGCGTCTACCATGGCGGCGCGACCAAGCTCGACGGCACGCTCGACGACTACGCGTTCGTCGCCGCCGGCTTCCTCGATCTCGCCGAGGCCACCGGCGATCGCGCCTGGTGGGACCAGGGCGCCCGGCTGCTCGGCGCGCTGCGCGCCAAGTTCGTCGGCGAGCCCGACGGCGTCGTCGTGTTCTACCTCGCGCCCGACGGCGACCCGCTGCTCGTCCATCGCCCCGAGTCTCACGCCGACGGCGCGATCCCGTCCGGCGCCTCGATCGCCACCCAGGCCTTGCTCCGGCTCGGCCTCGTCGCCGGCGACGCCGCCGCGCTCACCCTGGCCGAGACCTACCTGGTGCAGCGCCTCACCGGCGCGACCGAGGGCAACGCGTGGGCCAACTCCGGCTTGCTCGCCGCGCTCGATCTCTACCTCCACGCACAGGTCCTCGTCGTCACCGAGGGCGCCGGCCGCGATCGCCTGCTGGCGGCAGCCCGGCGGACCTACGCCCCGACCCTGTGCATCGCCGGCCCCTGGGCCGCCCCGTCGATCCTCGACGGCAAGACCGCGGCGGGCGAGGCCGCTCGCGCGTTCGTGTGCCGCGGCCCGACCTGCTCGCCGCCGGTCACCGATCCCGGCGCCTTGGCCGCCCTGCTGGGCGACCCGGGCTGATCAGCACCAGGCCCGCTGTGCGTTGTGGTCGTGCCGATTCGACGGCCGGGCGGCATCCTTGCCCGGAGCCGGTGTGCATCATGGCGGATACGTCTCGCCCGGACCGGCACTCGAGAGGAATGTGATCGCTCGTCCCAGCGTGCCGAAGCACGGAACATCGGCCGCGGCGAGTTCGTCGAGATCGATCATCTGCGTGAACGCGAGCTGGTCGACCGAGGGCTTGTACGCCTGGCCCTGCGGCAGCATCGCGCTCAACTTCTCCTTGATGCCTCGCTTCGCCTCCCAGGAACCGCTCCAGGCGCTTCCGGAGCGTAAGCTAGGTCGTCCGTCCGGGCGTGCGACGCTCATCCGGCCCAGGCACGGCAGGAAGAGGACCTCGTACTCGGGGTGCAGCATGACGAAGGCGACCGGAAAGGGCAGGGCGAGCTCGCGCAGTCGCGCCGCCGCGATGGGCCCCTGCTGGCGGGGACAGTCATCGTCTTCATCGCGTAGCAGCAGCAGCGCGTCGCACTTCGGCTCGTGGCGGTATGCCTGTGCGGTCCTCAGGAGCAAGTCGATCCCGCCATGAAGTTTTCCTCGGCGCGGCGGCGCCCATCGGATCGGCAGCCCCAGGCGCTGCGAGGCCCGGGTTAACAGGTTGCCCGCCGCGTTGACCTCTCCATGGCCTTCGACGACGACGTGCGCCCGTCGCATGATGTAGCTTGGGTCAGTCATCGTCCGAACGATCGGGTTCCAGTCCTTCGCTGCGATGGAGCTCGCCAAGGGAGAACAGTCCCTCCTTGACGATCGCGCGCTGGCGCTCCGAAACCGACAGGACGGTGGCGCCCGTGGCAGTGCTGGAGACGACGCGTAGCTCGTCGATCGAGAGCAGATCGACGATGTCAGAGCTCTGCGTCGTGATGATCACCTGGCTTCGCCCGGAGGCCGCGCGCAGCTCGTCGACGAGCAGGCCCAGCGCCCCGGGGTGAACGGCGAGCTCGGGTTCCTCGATGGCGACGAGGCTCGGTGCCGGGATCTGGAGCAGCGCCGTCAGGATCCCCGCGACGCGCAGCGTGCCGTCGGACTCCTGGATGGCCTCGAGAAAGCGCCCGGTCGAGCGGTGGTGGAACCGGACAACCGGAAACCCGGAGAGGCGCTCCACCTCCACATCGTCGATGTCTCCCGTCAGCCGCGTGAGGACGGCGACGAGATCGGCCTTCCAGGTGTCGGCGGACTGGTCATCGAGGATCGCCGCCCACCCCCGTCCGTGCCGATCCATGCGCGCCCGGCTGGATCGCGCGGTGAGCTGGCGCAGCGCTTCGATCGAGAACGCATAGGACTCCATATCGCGGACGGTCTCGAGGAGCTTCCGGAACCGGTAGTCCCCACCGACGAGGCTGAGCGCGAGGTTCTCGGGATCGACGCGCGGCGATGTGCCGGGTGGGCCTCGCCAGGTCCCATCGCGAACGGAGAACGTCGCATCACCCACGCTGCCTTCCTCGGCTTCGACCTTGTACCGATGCTCGCCCACGGGCGCGAGGCGGAACGCGTAGGACGCGGCTTCCTGCCCGATCTCGAGCTCCAGGTCGATCGTCACCGGCGACAGCGGATCGTTCGTCGCGGCGCGCCGGATGCGTGCGAAGCCATCCTGTGCGTCGAGCGCCGCCGGCAACCCGAGCCGCGTTGCATCGGCCACCAACCGCAGCGCGTCGACGAGGCTGCTCTTGCCTGCGCCGTTGGGACCCACAAGTGCGACGAACGGACCGAGCGCGACGTCGACCGGGGCACCGATCCCTCGAAACCCGCCCACGCGGATGCGTTTCAACATCGTCTCGCCTTCGGGAAACGTATCACACGGAGCGAACCTCCAAAGCGCGAGCGCTAGCGTCCGGCACGCGCGCGATCGAGCAAGGCCTTGCGCGGCGCGGCGAGCCGGTGGGCGCTCGCCAGCGGCTCGAGCAGGTCGCGCGCGACGCGCCAGGCCGCGGCGGCGGCCCGGTGATCGCCGTGGGCGGCCGCGAGCTCGGCGAGGCCGGCGTGGATCTCGGCGAGGAAGCCCGGCCAGTGGACGTTGTGCGGGGCACGCTCGGCGGCACCGCGCGCGACGCCGAGCGCCTCGGACAGCGCGGCCTGCCGGAGCGCCGCATCGCCGGTCGCGCGGGCGGCGTCGGCCTCGGCGATCAGGCCCTGGGTCAGCGTCTCCTTCCACTCGTTGTTGATCGGATCGCCCCCGACGAGCGCGCGCGAGCGTGCGAGCCCGGACTCGATCAGCTGCTTGCTGCGCCTGGGATCGGTGAGCGCGAGGAGCTTGCCGAGCGCGACCTCGGTCGAGGCCAGCTCGTTGCGAAACCCGCCCTGGCCGGGGGCTTCCTCGACCAGCTGGGTGCGCAGCGCGAGCGCCTGCTCGTGGGCCTCGAGCGCGTGCGGCAGGTCGTTCTTGTCGGTGTACGCGTTGGCGAGCTTGGTGTGCGACCACGCGACCGATCGGCGGTACGGCGCCTGCCGCGGATCCTTGGCGACCAGCGCCTGGCGGATCTCGAGCGCGAGCCGGTACTGCGCGATGCCGCGATCGGGATCGCCGAGCGCCAGCTGCGCGTCGCCGGCGCGGGTGTACGAGCGCGACAGGTCGCCTTGCCAGGTGGTGCTCTGCGGATCGCGGACGACGAGCTCCTGCTGGGTCGCGATCGCGACGCCGAGCTGCGCGAGCCCGCCCTGGTAGTCGCCGGCGTCGAGCAGCGCGAACCCGAAGTCGCTCTCGAGGTTGCCGCGCAGCCGCCGCCACGTCGTGTTGTCCGGATCGCGCCGGGTCAACGCCTCCATCACGGGCAACGCCTTGCCGTAGGTCTCGATCGCGCTCGCGGGGTCGCCGTCCTGGCGCTGCAGATCGCCGACCGTGAGCTGGACCTCGAGCACCTTGTGCTGGAGCTCGACATCGTCGCGCTGGTGCTCGAGCAAGGACTCGCGGAGCTGCAGCGTGGCGCGGTACTCCTCGAGTGCCTTGGCCGACTCGCCGCGGACCTGGAACACCGAGCCGAGCTTCAGGTGGCTGGTCGACAGCGCCAGCACGGCCTCCCCGGGCCGGCTGCCGGGGCTGGCCACGGCGCGCTCGCGCTCGGTCTTGGCCTCCGCGTACTCGTCGAGCGCCTGATCGACCTTGCCGTCGTTGCGCAGCACGTCGCCGAGCCGATCGTGGGTATCCGCCGCGCCGAGCAGCACGCCGGGGTCCGCCGGCATCTCGTCGCGCAGCGCATCGAACTCGTACTTGGCCTGCGTGTACGACCGGAACGCCTGCTGGACGTTGCCGCGCTGCTGGTGGACGGTGCCGATCTCGAAGTCGAGGTGGGCGAGCATGCCGCGCTTGGACCGCGTGGCCTCGCCGGTGGCGGTGCCGATCGCCCCCGCGAGCGTCGCGCGGACGTCCGTCCAGGTCGCGAGCGCCTGATCGAGCTTCCCGGAGTCGCGTTCGGCGAGCCCGATCAGATCGACCGCGGTCGCCATCCGGTCGAGGTCGTCCACCGGCAGGCCGCCCGGAATCTTCGCGAGCGTCCCGTAGTACGTGCGGATCTCGGTCCCGAGGCTCGTGAGCAGGTCGAGCCGGCCGATCTGCTGGAGCCGGATCTTCACGTCCGACAGCATCTTGTCGATCAGGTGCTCGGCCGCCTGGCGCCGGGTGTCGGCGAGCTGCCGCGCGTGATCGGCCAGGTCGCGCTCGTGGAGGATCCGGCGCACCGCGAACGTGCCGCCCGCGGCAAACCCGATCGCCGCGACCACCGCGATCGTGACCGCGGCGCGGTGCTTCCGGACGAACCGGCCGACCCGCTGCGCGGGGGTATAGCGATGCGCCGACACCAGCTGGCCGGTGAGGAACCGGCGCAGCTCGGTCGCCAGCTCGCCCGCGTCGCGGTAGCGGCCGGCGGGCAGCGGCGCCATCGCGCGCTCGACGATCGCCATCAGATCCGCCGGTGCGCCGCGCTCGCGCTCGGCCAGCGGCACCACCTTGCCGCTCGCCGCGGCCGCGATCACCTCGGTGGCCGTGCGCGCGTTGTACGGCGGCACCCCGGCGAGCAGGTGGTACAGCATCGCCCCGAGCGCGAACACGTCGGCGCGCTGATCGAGCGGCTCGCCGCGCGCCTGCTCGGGGGCCATGTACGCCGGCGTCCCCATCACCGCACCGGCCACCGTCAGCGTCGACGAGCCGGGATCGGTGCGCGGCTTGGGCACGGTCACCTGCTTCGACGGCCGCGCGACGCGCTGGGCCGAGACCAGCCCGTCGACATCGTCGAGGCCCTTCGCGAGCCCCCAGTCGATCACCACCGTCTCGCCGAACTCGCCGATCAGGATGTTGGCCGGCTTGAGATCGCGGTGGATCACGCGCCGGCTATGCGCATACGCGATGGCCTCGGTCGCCGCCGCGATCCGCGGCAGCAGCGCCAGCCGCTCCTCGAGCGTCCGCGCGTCGCCGATCACCTGATCGAGCGGGCGCCCCGACACCAGCTTCATCGCGAAGAACGGCTCGCCCGAGGGCCAGCAGCCAGCCTCGTACACCGGCACGATGCCGGGGTGCTGCAACCGCGCGGTGATCAGCGCCTCGCGCTGGAACCGGCCGAGCTGGTCGGGGGACGGCTCGAGCAACTCCTTGAGCGCGACCGGGCGGCCGAGCCGGTGATCCTCGGCGGCGACGATCCGGCCCATTCCCCCGCGCGCGATCTCGCGGTCGGGCCGGTAGTGCGTGGCCGACACGATCGGCAGCGGCGGCAGGTCACCGGTGGTGGGCGCGGCGAGCGTCGCCCCCGTGTCGAACGCCGGGGCCGCGAACGCCGGGGCCGGGGATACGAGATCCACCGTCGCGAACCCCGTCGTGCGCCCGATCGGCAACACCGGCGGCTGCGTCCCCACCGGCGCGACCGTGGCCGCGAACGCGTCGCTCGCCCCCGCGCGCGCCGCCGGCGTGGGCTCCTGGGGAGGAACCTGATCGCCATCCTCGGGCGCGTCGCTGGCCATGGAGCCGCATCATAGCGATCATGGCGTCCGGGCTGCAAACCCGCATGACCCTCGGCGAGCTTGCGCAGCCCCGACAGTTGCGCCAAGGTGCGCTCCCATCATGTTCGAGCACCTCACGGCGACCGATCAACGACCCACCGCGGTCGTGGTGGCCGTGCAGTTCCCCGATGTCAGCGATGCCGAGCTCGCCTCGTCGATCGACGAGCTCGAGCGCCTGGCCAAGACCCTGGGCGTCGAGCCCGTCGGCCGCCTGACCCAGCGCCGCGGCGGCCTCGCCACCGGCCTCGTCCTGGGCGAAGGCAAGCTCCTCGAGCTCGCCGGGTGGACCGGCGGCACCGGCGTGGTGCCCGTGTACAAGAAGCCCGGCAGCCGCAAGACCGACGAGGACGAAGCCGAGGACGACGCCGCCGAAGCCGAGGAGGAGGCCGCCGCCGCCGAAGCCGGCGCCGCCGAGGCCTCTGCCGCGAAGGCCGAGGGCCGCGAGGCCGCCGTCGACCCCGGTGCCCCCAGGCCGGCCCCGCGCGCCACGGTCGTGCTCGTCGATCACGACCTCACGCCGACCCAGCAGCGCAACCTCGAGCGCGCGACCGGCGTCGACGTCCTCGATCGCACCTCGGTCATCCTCGAGATCTTTCATCGCCACGCGCGGACGCGGGAAGCGCGGCTGCAGGTCGAGATCGCGCGGCTCAAGTACCTCGCGCCGCGGCTCCGCGAGGGCGGGGGCGGCGGTGATCGCGTGCGCGGCGGCGTCGGCGGCAAGGGGGCCGGCGAGACCACCCTCGAGCTCGATCGCCGGCGGATCCGCGATCGGATCGCCGAGCTGCGCCACGAGCTCGGCCAGATCGAGGGCGGGTCGCGCACCCGGCGCGAGCGGCGCAGCGATCTGCCGACCGTGGCGCTCGTCGGCTACACCAACGCCGGCAAGTCCTCGCTGATGCGCGCGCTGACCAGCACCGACGTCTACGTCGCCGACAAGCTGTTCGCGACCCTCGACACCACCGTCCGCCGGCTCCAGCCGCCGACCGAGCCGCCGATCCTCATCACCGACACCGTCGGCTTCATCAAGAAGCTGCCCCACGACCTCGTCGCCTCGTTTCGCTCCACCCTGGACGAGGCCGGCGACGCCGACCTGCTGCTCCACGTCGTCGACGCCTCGGATGCCGCCCACGCCGATCAGATCGCGGTCACCCGCGAGGTCCTGCTCGAGATCGGCGCCGACGTCGTGCCGACCTGGATCCTGCTCAACAAGATCGATCGCGTCGATCCCGAGACCCGCGCGATCCTCGCCGATCGCTACCCGACCGCGCTCCAGCTGTCTGCCAAGGATCGCAGCGACGTCGTCACCCTCCACGACCGGCTGATCGAGCAGTTCGCCGGCAAGCTCGAAGACGCCGAGCTCGACGTGCCCTACACCGCGCAGCGCCTGGTCCACCAGATCCACGAGCGCGCCACGGTCCTCTCCGAGGAGCACCACGACACCGGCACCCGCCTCAAGATCCGGGCGCCCAGCCGCATCCTGTCCGAGCTCCGCGCCGCGCTGGACGCCGCGCCGTAGCGCGACGCTCGCACCGGTGGCGTCCCCCGAGCGGCTACGGCCTCGGGACCTGATCGGCGCCGAGGTCGGCCGGGGCAACGCGCAGCTCACCGTCGATATCTCTCGATGCAAGTCCGGAGAGATCTGCGCTGGACTCTGCCTTTTGGATGGCTGGACTCCCGGTGCTCAGATGTCCATCGCTAGTAAGAAGGGGATCGCCGTTTCGTTGCCTGTTCCGATGGTTGGTACTGGAGGAGTCGGTCAGCGTCGCGGCCTGGAACGGGCGGCGGCCGGACAGCGACTCGAAGGCGACCACGGGGGCGAGCTCGCGCTGCGCCTGCGCGGCCTCGGCCGCACCGCGCTTGCCGCGATCGAGCGTGCCGGCGAGCTCCGCGAGGTCGCGCTGCTTGGTGCCCCACTCGGCGGCGGCATCGGCCTTGATCTCGGCGAAGCTCTGGCGCGGCTTGCCGGGGATGATCTTGCCGTCCTCGACCGAGAGGTGCGGCAGGTTCGGCTTGT
>JAUKWE010042264.1:0-26123 GCA_032356425.1 Cumathamnion decipiens | reverse complement strand
CACACCCCGGCCGCCCGGCTGGACCCCACGGCGACAAGCCCGGCGAGCGGGCGCGCGATCCGCGCGCGCACGACGATCTGGGCCGCGCCCGGAACGCCGGCGCCGGGGCCCTCGTCGCCGGGCGCGGTGGCCGCGCGGACCGCAGCGGAGGTCGTGCTCGCAGGGCGTCGATCGAACGCGGCGAGCTGTGCGTCGAGCTCGAGCGCGCTCTGCACCCGCTCGGCGCGGTCGCGCGCCATGCCGTGCTGGATCACGGCCTCGACGCCCGCGGGGATCGCCGGCTCGAGCGCGCGCGGCCGCGCCGGTTCCTCGTGGAGCACGAGCGCGAGCCGGCTGAGGGCGGGCACGTGGCCGTACGGCGGCTGGCCGGTCAGCATGTGGTAGAGCACCGCGCTCGTCGAGTAGACGTCGGCGACCGGCCCGGCGTCGGCGGTGCGCCGTGCTTGCTCGGGCGCCATGTACGCGGCGGTGCCCATGATCGTGTCGGTCCGGGTCAAGAACTTGTCGTCGTCTGCGAGCTTGGCGACGCCGAAATCGAACACCTTGACGAGCGGTCCATCGGGGCTGTTGCACAGGAACACGTTCGACGGCTTGAGATCGCGATGGATGACGCCGGCCGCGTGGGCCGCGGCGATGGCGTGGCAGATCTGCCGCGCGATCGGGATCGCCTCGGCGACGCTCAGCTGCTTGACCCGATCGAGCATCGCCTGCAGATCCTCGCCCTCGAGGAGCTCGGTGACCAGGCAGGGCCGGTTGTCCCCGGTGCGCAGGACATCGACGAGGCGCACGACGTGCTCGGAGTGAATCCGGGCCGCGGCGCGGGCTTCGCGCTCGAACCTCGCCAGCAGATCCGGATCGCGCGACAGATCCTCGTGGATCACCTTGATCGCGTAGCGCGCGTCGATCCGCAGGTGCTCGGCCTCGTACAGCCGCGCCATGCCGCCCTCGCCGAGCACGCGCACGATGCGGTAGGTCCGTCCGAGCACCTCACCGATCAGCGGATCGGCCGCCGACGCGAGCCGCTCGGTGCGCGGCGTGGCGTCGCGCGGGCAGACCGCGAAGTCGCTCGGGTAGGTGTTGTTGCACGCCGGACAGATCCACGAGACCGCCGCCGGGCCTTCGGCGATCGGGTTAGCTCCGACGGGGTCCTCCATGATCGACCGAAAGGAGGATAGTCCGGGATTCATCGGCTAGCGAGGGGTACGGCGGCGCCGTAGCGCGTGCAGGGCCCACATCACCCCGAGCGGCAGGACCGAGCCTCCGCCGCCCGTGCTACAGCCGGGATCTCGATCCCGGGACGCCTCCATGATCCACGCCGCGTACGGCCCGACGCGCGTGATGATCGCGCCGGTGTCGCACAGCGACGATCGCCCCATCGCGCGCGACACGACCCCGACGATCCGACGGTCGGACGGGGTGTTGACGAACATCGGTGCTCCGGAGTCGCCGCTGCACGGCTGTGGATCGGTCGCCATCGTGGAAAACTCGTAGTCCGCGGTGCGGTCGACCACCATCTCGGCGTCGCGCTTGCGCGCGATCTCGGTCGTGCTGATCATGGGCTTGCCGTAGCCACAGATCGAGAGCAGGCTGCCGGGGTTGACAGCGGTAGGGAACGTCGGCGTATCGAGCAGCTCGGGGGGAACCTCCAGGATCGGTCGCTCGAGGATGATGACGGCGATGTCGTTGCGGGCCGCGAGATCGACGAAGCCGTCGACGCTGTCATGGAAGTCCGGATGCTGATGGTGGAGCTTGACGGGGATCACGTTGTCGGTGCCATCGGAGGCATCGGCATCGAGCGTGAACCCGAAGCTCCCGAACACGGGCCCCCGCAGGCAGTGCGCGGCGGTGAGCGCGACGTCGGGTGCGATCAGCGTTGCGGTGCACACCAGGCTTTGCCCGACCACGAGCATCCCGGTCGCCGGAAACTCGCTGGGATCCGAGGGCTGCCCGCCGATGATGGCGCTCGAGGTGGCCGCGGTGTGGTCGACGGCACAAGCGCCTGCCATCAGCGTGATCGCGAGTACCGAGCTTCGGTGCGCCATCATGTGCGGAGTATCGCAAAACGCTCCGTGCGACGCGCTGGTGTTCTTGCTGGTCGGGGCCGGTAGGAGCGCCTCCCAGGCGGGGCAACGCCTGGCGCCAGGTCATGAGGTGTAGGTGGGCGCTCAGTTCTCGATCGCCTCGAGGAGCTCGCCGATCGTCTCCTCGACCCGGATCGCCAGTTGCTTGGGGACCGGCGCACCGTCCTCGGCGATCAGCGCTGACAACCGCCGTGCGGCGGCCGCGATCGACCCGCGCAGCTTGTCGCGCCGGTCGCGGTCGGTCTGGGGAAACGCGAGCTTGCCAAACTGGCGCGTGAGCAGGGGCGCCTCGGCTCCCTCGTCGAACGCGACCCGGTGGATCGACCGCAGGGTCTCCTCATCGGCCGCACCGGTCTGGGTCGCGCGCTGCACGAACTCGACGACCGGCAGGCTCGGGATCGGCGCCTCGTAGTGGTCGGTCCGCGCACGCTCGAGCACGCGCGGCGCGGTGGTCTCGAGGAAGCGATAACTCCCGAGCAGCTTCGCGACGGTCGACCCGCGGAGGTGAAGCTCCTTGCGACAGTACGCGTCGAAATCGGAGAACCCCCATTTCTCCCACAGCCGCTTGTCGTTCGCCCGGCTGAGCGCCTCGGCGAGCTCGAGCCAGGTGCGCTTGAACGCACGGGCCTTCTGCAGCGTCTCGGCACGCTCGGGGTCGCCCGCGACGGCGAGCATCCGATCTTCCATCTGGCGGTCGGTCTTGGTGATGATCTTGGCGCCCATCGACACGCCGACGCTACGGGATGGGTCTGATCCGGCCAGAAACCTGGAGGTTGTCAGGCCAGATCTCGAACAGTTACGCCTGGGAGCCCCGCATCCCACGTGGCCAGGCAAGGCAGGGGTGCACCGGCCTTGGGACCAGACCTACCGTCGCCCTAACGCGTTATGATGACGGCCTCATGAGCGCTGACAGTCCGCCGGCTTCGGGGTCGCTGCCCCAG
Organism: Cumathamnion decipiens; assembly: GCA_032356425.1. Classification (NCBI taxonomy): domain Eukaryota; phylum Rhodophyta; class Florideophyceae; order Ceramiales; family Delesseriaceae; genus Cumathamnion; species Cumathamnion decipiens. The sequence continues at coordinate 23,101 of JAUKWE010042264.1, read as the reverse complement.
TCACCTTCGCTGGTCGGGCAGATCCTCGACGGTCGCTATCGGATCACGGGAAAGCTGGGCGAGGGCGGGATGGGCGAGGTCTATTCGGCCGAGCACGTCCATATCGAAAAGCGATTCGCCATCAAGCTCTTGCGCCCCGAGATCGTCTCGAACGCCGAGGCGGTGACCCGGTTCCGTCAGGAGGCGCGGTCATCGTCGTCGATCGGCCACCGCAACATCATCGCGATCGAAGACTTCGGCCAGCTCGCCGATGGCCGGATCTACATGTGCATGGAGCTCCTCAACGGAGCCGCGCTCAACGACATGATCACGCAGCCGATGGCGGTCGATCGGCTGCTCAACATCCTGATCCAGACCGGGCATGGCCTCGCCGCGGCGCACGCCAAGGGCATCATCCATCGCGACATGAAGCCGGAGAACGTCTTCGTCACGATCGGCCCCAACGGCGAGGATATCCCCAAGCTCCTCGACTTCGGGATCGCGAAGGTCGCGGGCAACGAGGGCCAGAATCACCTCACGCGCACCGGCACGATCTTCGGGACGCCGTTCTACATGGCGCCGGAGCAGGCGCTGGGCAACCCGGTCGATGCGCGCACCGATATCTACGCGGTCGGCGTGATCATGTACGAGTGCTTCGCAGGGTCTTTGCCGTTTCAGGGCGAGTCGTTCATGGGTATCCTGACGCAGCACATCACGATGGAGCCCGAGCCGGTCGCCCAGCGCGCCGCCAAGGCGGGGCGCCAGCTGCCCCCCGGGCTGGCCGACGTGATCACGCGCTGCATGCAAAAGAATCCCGCCCAGCGGTTCTCGTCGATGGACGAGCTCGTCAACGTCCTCGTCCAGCTCTATCGCGGCATGGCGGGTCCGGGGATGAGCACGTACATGGAGGCCTTCCCGGTGATGCCGAGCTCGGCACACCAGGCCCAGCCGACGCCGCCGCCGATGACCGGACCGATCCAGGTGAGCGGCGCACACGCCGCCACCATCGCCGCGACCGTCCCGTCCGGCCCGGCAGCGAGACTGGCGGCCCCGATCACCGGAGGGTACCCCGGGGCATCGATCACCAGCGGCAGCAGCGGCAAGAAGAGCAAGGTGGGGCTGATCGTCGCGGTGCTCGCGGTGCTCGCGGTCGGAGGTGGCATCACCGCGCTGGTGGTCGTGAACAACAAGGACCCCGGCAAGGGAGCGGACAAGGGCTCGCAGGTCGCGAGCACCGACCCGGGCTCGGCGCACGACGGCCCGGCGCACGACGGCTCGGCGGGGCCTGCGACGGTCCCGCACGACGGCTCGGCCTCCACCAACCCCGGCTCGAACGTTGCCGGCAGCGACGACTCCGGATCGAACCATGCAGGGCCTGGCTCCGGTTCCGATCCTGGGGGCTCGAATGTCGAACCGAGCCACAATCCCGACGCGGGAAGCAACATTTCCCCCCCGGCCGAGGTCGTACAGGTGCCGTTGTTCGCGAAGAACGTCGCGGCGTTCGAAGTGTTCGAGAACGGGACCAAGCTGTTCGATGGCCCCGACAACCTCGAAGTGCCCAAGGGTGAGAAGCGCACGGTCGTGATCAAGGCCAAAGGTTACAAAGACAAGACCGTGGTCGTCGAAGGTGCGAAGAAGAAGGTGCAAGTTTCCCTCGAGCGCCTGCCCCGTACGCCCGTGACCGTCCCCGTGAGCGGCGACCAGGGCTCGGGGCACGTGACGCCACCACCGCAACTCAACTGCACGAGCGCGATCCTCGATACGAAGAACAAAGCCTGTATCAAGCAGTACTGTACGACGCACCCCAAGGACAACAATTGTATGTTTCTCGAAGATTGACCTCGCCTGAAGGTGTCGCATATCACCGCATGTGGCAGCCACACTGCGCCATACTCTCCCGATCCCAAAGGAACCCGCCATGCGCCAGCCCCCTAGCGTGCTTCGATATCTCGTGATCTTGTTGGCGCTGAGCTTCGCCGCGCGCGCGTATGCCGATGATCGCAGCGAGGCGCGCACGCACTATCAAGCCGGCGTGAAGTTCTACGCGGGCGCCGACTACCGTAGCGCGATCCGCGAGTTCTCGGCGGCGCAACAGCTCGTGCCCGCGGACCTCAACAACTACAACCTGGCGCTGTGCTACGACAAGCTGGGCGATGCCGAGCCGGCGACGCAGTACTACCGGGCGTTCCTCGACAAGCAGCCGAACACCGAAAAACGCGCCGAGATCGAAGCGAGCATCAACCGGCTCGAGGCGGCGTCGCGATCGGCGGCCAGCAAGAAGGCCGAGGAGGCGCGCAGGGTCGAAGAGGCGCGCAAGGCAGATGATGCGAGGAGGGCGGCCGAAGCTGCCAGGGCCGACGAGGCGAAGCGACCGGCGGGGCCTACCCTCGGACCCCCGGTCGGGCCGGTGGGACCCGCGGTTGGACCTGCGCCGGGACCCGTGGTCGGACCTGCGCCGGGGCCCATGGTCGGACCTGCGCCCGGACCCGCGGCTGGGCCTGCGCCGGGGCCCGCGGTTGGGCCTGCGCCCGGGCCGGCAGCGGGTCCAGAACTCGGACCCACACCATCCCCGCCGGTTGCGGTCCGGGGTGGGGCCGGGGCCGCCGGCGAGCGCAAGCCTCGCAGGGGTCCGGCGGTGAGTGGCTCGATCGGGACGCCGAGCAGCGCCGCTTCGGTCTCGACCGGCGACGCCCAGCTCGATCGCATCAACTCGATCAACATCGACCAGATTCGCGAGGAGCGCCTCGGAGGTGCGGGCAGCGGGCTGGCCGACCCGCGCGGTGGCCCGGCCGGCGCAGCCGGTGCGGGGGCCGAGCAGCCGGGACAACCAGGGCCACCGGCGCCGAACGGCGCGAACGGTCCGCCGATGGCGGGTGCGACCGATCAGCCCAAGAAGGAGACGCCGGTCTACAAGAAGTGGTGGTTCTGGGCGGTCGTTGCGGTCAGCGGTTACGTCGTCTACGAGCTCGCGACCTCGAGCTCGATGGCGACCAATACGGCCCGTGGGGTGCCGCCGACCCCGCAACCCGGCGGCCTGACGCTCCTGCGCTGGTGACCCAGGGCGATCGCGCGCCCTCCTGTCGGCACGTGAGGTACCATTCGTAGCGGTGACCGTCACGTTCGACGACCTGGCTCGCGCGACCACGAAGCTGCGCCAGCACCCGCTCGAGACCAGCGCGTGGCTCGAGGTCGCGGCGATCTTGCACGCGCTGGGCAACACCGACGATGCCGAGCTGGCGTTCGCGACGATCGGCGAGGCCGCGCGGACCGGTGGGCAGGTCGCGCTCGCCGTGGCGTGTGCGCGGCACCTCACGGAGCTCGGCAGCGTGCGCGGGCCCGAGCTGGTCGACCAGATCATCGAGACCTACGCGACGGGCGGACCCCACTTCGCGTTCTCGCCGCCGCGCACGCGCGCCGCGACCGAGCCCGCCGAGCTGGACGAGCCGATCGACGATCCGGTCGCAGAGGCGCGCGCGGTGATCGAGGGCCTGGCCGGCCGGCTCGCGTCCCGGCACGCCACGGCCGTGGCGCCGGCGCCGCTCCTGTCGGCGCTGTCGTCGTCCGGTGCGCGCGCGCTGATTGGCGTGATGACCGCGCGCGCGTTTCCTGCGGGGGCCCGGATCATCGAGGTCGGCGAGCCCGCGACCGCGCTGTACTGGATCGCGCACGGCACGGTCGCGATCACGCGCGCGCCGGCCACCAGGCGGCCCGATCAGGCCCGGGCGGAGGACTGGATCGTGCTCGGCGAGCTCCACTCCGGCGCGTTCTTCGGCGAGATCGCGCTCATGGGGGGAACCCGGCGGACCGCGCGGGTCACCGCGCGCGACGACATCTGGGTGCTCGAGATCCCGGCGCGCGCGATCGCGACCGCGGCGACCAAGCAGCCCAAGCTCGCGGAGGTGCTCGCGTTCCACACGCGGGCGCGGCTGTTCGCCAACCTGTTTCGCACCTCGGAGCTGTTCCGCGCGTTTGGCGAGGACGATCGCGAGGCCTTGCTCGCGAAGTTCTCCACCGAGCTGGTCGCGGCCGGGACGCGGTTCATCGCAGAAGGCACGCGTAACGAGCACCTGTGGGTCGTGGTGGCGGGGCGCTGCGAGGTGCGGACCGCCGGCGGCTCGATCGCCGAGCTCGGGCCCGGCGCGGCGATCGGCGAGATCTCGCTGGTCAGCGGCGAACCGGCGGTCGCCGACGTCATTGCCGTCGAGCCCGCGGTGCTGTTGCGGCTGTCCAGGCAGGACTTCGACGCGGTCGCCCGGAACCATCCGACGCTGCTCGCCGAGGTCCGGCGCCTGGTGGTCGCGCGCGAGACGGCCAACCGGGCGCTGTTTCAGGACGCCTCGGATCTCATCGTTTGACCCTGGGGGGTACAGTAGCCGGATGCGCAGCGCCTTCGTTGCCGCCGGCTTGGTCGCCTGGGTCGCGTGCGTCGACCACGGGCCGGGGCCGCAGCCCAAGAAGATCGATCCGAGCTACGTCGCCGCGCACCTGCTGACCCGGCCGCCCGGCGAGCTTGCCGCGCTCGACGTCTCGCTCGGCGGCAAGGTCGTGTACCTCGGCAACACGGTCGACAAGGCCGCGGTTGCGCCGGGCCAGGTGGTGCGCGTCACGCACTACTGGCGGGTCGTCCAGCCGGTCGGCGCCGGCTTCCGGGTGTTCGCGCTGGTGCGCGGCGCGCCGAACACCGCCGACTTCATGAACCTGCCGGCGACCGACATGGAGATCGCGCACGGGCCGGCGACGTGGAAGGCCGGCGAGCTGATCGAAGACATCCAGGACATCACGCTGCGGCCGGACTGGCGCTCGGCGACCGCGACGCTCCACGTCGGGCTGATCGCGACCGGCGAGCACGGCATCGGCGACCGCATGGCGGCGTCGGGCCCGCATACCCAGGATCGCGCGGTGATCGCGCGGGTGATCGACGTCGATCTGTCGAAGGCGCCGCCGCCGCCGGGCACCATCCACATCCCGCGCGCGCTCGGGCCGATCACCGTCGACGGCATCGCGTCGGAGCCGGCGTGGGCCATCGCGGCTGTGTCCCCCGAGCTCGCGACCGCGGAGGGCAGCGCCGATCCGGTCGGCAAGGCGATCGCCAAGCTGACCTGGGACGATCAGTTCCTCTACGTGTTCGTGAGCCTCACCGACAGCGACGTCGTGAGCGAGTACAAGAAGCACGACGAGCCGCTGTGGAAGCAGGACTGCGTCGAGCTGTTCATCGACGCCGACGGCAACCGGCGCGGCTACGTCGAGCTCCAGGTGAATCCGAACAACGCGACGTTCGATTCGTGGTTCGCGACCACGCGGGCGCAGCCCGGCGACGTGAGCTGGGATTCCGGCATGCAGACCGCGGTCAAGCTGCGCGGCACGACCGAGCCCGGTGACACCGACCAGGGCTGGGATGTCGAGCTCGCGATCCCGTGGCAGGCGGTGCGCGGCCGCGACGAGGCCATGGCCGTACGGCTGCCGCCCCAGGTCGGCGATCGCTGGCGCTTGAACGTCGTGCGGGTCGACGTGAAGACCGGGGACAAGAACCCGCAGGCGTCGTCGTGGAACCGGATCTCGTCGGCCGACTTTCATGCGCTCGACCGCATGCTCACCGCGGTGTTCGCGGACGGCAGCGGATCGATCATCCCGGCAGCGCAGGCCACGGGGAGCGGTGCTGGCGCTGCGAGCTTGCCCGGAACGACCGCGCCTCCTGGCAGCGCGGCGGCAAGCGGTTCGGCGGGCGCTGCGATGTCGGGAAGCGGCGCGGGCGCGGCGAGCCCGCCAGGCGCGGCGAGCCCGCCAGGTGGAGGTAGCGCGGGCTCCGCGAAATAGTACGACGTCGGATGTCACGAGGCGCGGTGGCGAGCTGCGTGTTACGATCGTCCGTGATGCGACGCCTCGGGATCACGTTGATCGTGCTCGAGGCCTGCTCGGGCCGAGGGCCGCGCCTCATCGGCGCCGAGCCGAGCTGGCGCGGCGGGCCGCCGCGCACGCAGGCCGGGACGCACACGCAGGTTGCGGGTCCGGTGATCTTCGCGCCGGCGAGCGAACCGGTGCTTCGTTACAACGAGCCGCCGCAAGCGCCGCCGCACACGGCGCTGGGTGACGCGGTGACCGCGGCGGTCAAGGAGGCCGCCACGCGAGCCGGCGGGCCGGTCCCCATGGCCGACGCGCGGCTGTTTCGCGCGTGCGCCGAGCTCGCCGAGGTCGTGCCCGAGGAAGGCATCGTCGGCTACACGCTCGTGGAGTTCGCGCTGCAGCGCAACGGCATCATCGAGCCGTCGCCGCACCTGCTCGTGGTGTGGGGTGACATCGACTCGCCCGCGTTGATCGTGCAGCAGCTGCAGCCGCGGCTCGCCGAGATCCTCGGCGATGGGCCCGTCGCCCGGCTCGGGATCGGCGCCGCGAAGCGCAACGCCGATGGTTCGGGTGCCGTGGTGTTCGCGCTCCAGGGCTCGGGCGTCTCGACCTCGCCGATCCCGCGCGCGGTCGCGGCCGGCAGCACGGTGGCGATCGACGCCACCGTCGATCCTCGCTACCGCGATCCGGAGGTGTTCGTGACGCACGAGGACGGCGGGACGCAGCGGCTCGAGATCAAGGCGGGGCGCCGGGGCGGCTTCACCTCGCAGGTCAGCTGTGGCGCGCACCAGGGCCGCCAGCAGATCGAGATCACCGCGAGCGATGCCGCGGGCCCGACCGTGCTCGCCAACTTTCCGGTGTGGTGCGCGGCCCAGCCGCCGCAGGCGGTCACCATCGATCCGGCCCACGACGACCCGACCGCGGCCACCCCCGAGGAGGCCGAGCGTCGCCTGCTCGCGGACGTCAATCGCGATCGCACCGCGGCGGGGCTGCCGGCGCTCTTGTGGGACGATCGGGTCGCGCGCGTCGCGCGCGCTCACTCGGAGGAGATGAGGAAGACGCACATCGTTGCCCATATCTCGCCGACGACCGGCTCGTCCGGCGATCGCGTGCGGGCGGCCAAGATCGGGACCGCCGTGGTGCTCGAGAACGTCGCCCGCGCCTACGGCGTCAACGAGGCGCACGCCGGGCTGATGAACAGCCCGGGCCATCGCGCCAACCTCATGTCGGGCGTGGCGACCCGCATCGGCATCGGCGTCGTGTTCGGCGAAGCAATCTCGGGTCGGCGCGAGATGTTCATCACGCAGGTGTTCACGCGCGTGCCGCCGAAGCTCGATCCGGCGAAGGCGGACGCGGCCGTGTGGCAAAAGCTCGTCGCGGTGCGGCCGGCGCTGCGTCACCCTCCGATCCTCGGGGACCTCGCGCAGCGGCTCGCCGATCGGCTCGCGGCAGGCGAGTCGCGCGACCAGGCCTACCAGGCGATCAAGCAGCCGGTCGACGGCCTCGGCCGGAGCTACCAGCACGTCTCCAGCGTGGTCACCGCGACGGGTGACCTCGACACCGTCGATGGCCAAGGACTGCTCGGCGACTCGACCCCCGACGACATCGGCATCGGGATCGCGCAAGGTCCTCACCCCGAGATCGGCGACAACGCGATCTGGATCGTCGTCTTGTTCGCGATCCGCCGGTAGCCTCGCGCAGCGAGCACGGCGAGGTCGACGGCGACGGTGTGGCGCGCCTCACCACCGTCGAGCACGGTCATGCCCGGCGGTCGGGGTCGGGCTTGCTCTGCCTGATAAATCAACGTGATCGGCGCGGACAGCGCGTGCGTTGTTGCATGAGAGCTGCCTCATGAGGAACGCGTTAGTGTGGATATCATGGTTTTACGATCGATTGACGAAGAGCGATATCCAACATAGGGTATTGATACCGCGCTGTGTTTGGCGTAGTTCACATGGAGAGTTTGGATGTCTCATGATCGTTTGTTGAGGATTGTGGCTCTGTTGATGTTGGTTGCTGTCCCGGCCTGTGTCTCCGACCCGGCCTCCGCCGAGGAGTGGACTGCGATCGACGGCAGCACCGTCGTGCACATGCTGCCGATCCACGCCACGGACAGGGTCGCCAGCGCGGCGCCTGCGAATGCACACCTGACGAACTTTGGTGGTCCCCTGCTGAAGAACGTCCACGCGGCGCCGCTGTACTGGAATGCAAACGTGCAGTTCCAGGGCACCCTGAATCCGTTCTATAACGATGTGCCGAACAGCCCGCTGTACAGCATGCTCGCCCAGTACACGATCGGTCATGGGAATGGCCAGGCGGGCTTCGTCGACAACCGATCCGTCCTGGAACTGGCCGTGACGGATACTCAGGTCCAGGACGAGGTGCTCGCGCAGATCAACGCAGGCCACCTGCCGCTGCCGACCGCCAATACCTACTATCCAGTGCACTTCCCCCCCGCCGTGACCATCACGGGCCCGGGTCCAGGCGTCAGCGTGTCCTGCGTGCAGTTCTGTGGCTACCACGGTACCTTCCAGATCCAGAACGGCGCCGGGGTGATCTCCAATGTCAATTACGGCGTGCTTCCGGATCTCGGAGCAGGCCTTTGCGCGCTCGGCTGCGGTGGCAACCCGTCGACGGTCAATAACCTCACTTCCGTCGCGTCGCACGAGCTGATCGAAGCCACGACCGATCCGGCCGTCGGCCTGGGTATCCTGGGGTGGTACGATCTGCGCAACAACCAGGAGATCGCCGACCTGTGCAACGGCCAGCAGGGTACGACGACCGGAAATGGTCACAGCTACGTCATCCAGCTCGAGTTCTCGAACTCGGCCAACAACTGCGTTGCACAGTAGCCGGCAGTCGCTGGATGCGTTGACGGCCGACGTGCGGTCCGGTCGCTAGCGCGAGCCGAGCGCGGCGAGCACGGCGATGTCGACCGCGTCCGCGGCGGCGTAGAGCGACTCGCCGTCGACCGGCGGGGCAAACGTCGGCAGCGCGGCGCCGACATCGTCGGTCAGCATCCGCGCCAGCGCCTCGAACGTCGGCTCGGAGCCGGCGATCCCGGCGACCACCGCGATGATCGCGGCGACGTCGTCCAGCGGGGTCGACTCGGTGACCGGCCCCAGGCCGGCGGCCATCACGGTCGGGACGGCACCGTCGTCGAGCACGATCGTGCGGGGCGAGATCGCGCCGTGGCTGCCGCCGACCACGTGGATCGCCGCGGCGGCGCGCGCGAGGCGCTTGAGCATGCGGACGGTCTCGGCCGGCGGCAGCTGGGGCGGCGCGTCGGCGAACGACGCCCCGGCGGGAGCCTCGAACACGGCGACGCGCGCGGCGCGGTCGAGGCCGAGCGCGCGCTGGACGAACGGGCTCTGGGCGCGGCCGAGCAGGCGGGCGCGATCGAGGGCGCGCGCGGCCTCGTCGCTGGCGTCGAACCGCTCGATCACGACCGAGCGATCGAGGACGGTGTCGACGGCGCGCGCGAGCTCGGAGATCGGGGTGCGCCCGAGCGGGGTCTCGAACTGGTAGCGTGGCCGGGCCTCGCCTTCCTCGGCGAGCGCGGCGATCGAGTGCGTGCCGGTGATGGGGTGCCGGCGCGGGCCGAGCCGCGGCTGGCCGCCGAGGTCGAGGGCCTCGAGTTGGTGCCGGAGATCGCCGAGCGTGGGCGTGCGATCGCCCGGGTTCTTGACCAGGAGGCCCGCGAGGATCGGATCCCACCCGGCGGCGAGGTCGGGGGCGATGCTGGTCGCGCCCGGGGCGGGCTCGCCGAGGTGCTGCGCCACGAAGTCGGGGCCCAGGAACGGCAGCCGGCCGGTGACCGCCTCGAACAGCGTGACGCCGAGCGCGTAGAGATCGGCGGCGACCGAGATCGGCGCGCCGGTGATCTGCTCGGGCGACATGTACGCGAGCGTTCCGATCAGGCCGCCGGTCTGGGTCTGGCCCAGATCGACGAGGTGGGCGACGCCGAAATCGCCGAGCTTCGCGGTGCCGCGCGCGTCGAAGAACACGTTGGCCGGCTTGACGTCACGGTGCACGACGCCGCGGTGATGTGCGGCCTCGAGGCCGGCGATGATGTCCATCGCCATCCGGCGGACCTGCGCGGCGGCGAGCCGTTCACCGGTGGCGAGCCGCTGCGCGAGCGATCCCCCGGTCAGGTACTCCATCACGAGGAAGCCGCGCTCGACCGAGACGTCGTAGACCTCGACCAGCGACGGGTGACGCAGCGTGCTCGCCAGCCGCGCCTCGCGGACGAACCGCTCGTAGGCCGCGCCGCCGCGGGCGCCGGCGGCGAAGAACATCTTGATCGCGACGCTCCTCCCGGCGACCTCGTCGGTGGCGAGGAACACGCGGCCCGACGCGCCGGCGCCGAGCAGCTTGTCGAGCCGGTAGCGGTTGGCGACGAGCTCGCGATCGCGGCCGGTCTTGCGCTCGGCGGTCTCGTCGCGCCAGCTGCGGAGGTACTGGTCGAGATCGGCGGGGATCGTCGGGTCCTGCGCGCGCAGCTCGAGCAGGCTGTCGCGCGCGCCGTCGCGCAGCCCCATCGCGGCCAAGGTCGCGATCAGGTGGCGCTGCGCTTCGGGGCGCAGGGCGGCGTCCTTGCGGGCGTCCTGGAGCAGGCGCGCGGCCTCGGGGTACGCGCCGCGGCGCGCGCGGCTCCGGCCGCGCGCGAGCTGGAGCGCCGCGCGCGCGGCGACCGACGCGAGATCGAGCGCGCGCTCGAGCAGGCGGCCGGCGTCGCGGTCACGGCCGGCCGCCTCGAGCAGCCGCGCCGCCTCGAGCTCCTTGTGGGCACGCGTGTACAGCTCGATCGCGCGCGCGGTCTCGCCGAGCCGCTCGGCGAGCGGCGCGGCCTCGGCGTGGCGGCGCAGCCGGATCAACACCTCGAGCGCCGTGCGGGTGCCGTCCTCGGTCGCGGTCAGCGCGGCCATCGCCGCGGCGATCGCGTCCGCGTCCCCGAGCTCGAGAGCGTGACGTAGCACACGCGCCAGATCGCCCCCGGCGCGCGCGGCCTCCATGGCGGCGCGAAAGTCCCACAGCTTCTCGTAGATCTCGGCGGCGCGCAGGTGGTCGCCGGCGGATGACGCCGCCTCGGCCGCCTCGCCATGGCGACCCGCGGCGATCAACGCCGCGATGGAATGCTCGTCAGAATTGCCTGTCACGGCGTAGCGATGGTACCAGAGCACTACTCATGCACGTGCGCAGCGCCCATCGTTCCCTGCTCGTCGTCGGCTCGGTCGCGCTCGACGATATCGACGGCCCGTTCGGGCTCCACCGCGATCTGCTCGGCGGCTCGGCGTCGTTCATCGCCCGCGCGGCGGCGTACTTCACCAAGCGCGTCTCGATCGTCGCGGTGATCGGCGATGACCTCCCGAAGCGACACGTCGACGAGCTCGTCGGGCTCGGCGTCGACATCTCGGGGATCGAGCGCACGTCCGGGGAGACGTTTCACTGGGTCGGCCGCTACGCCCCGGACCTGGCGACCCGCGAGACCCTCGAGACCCGGCTCGGCGTGTTCGCCGACTTCCAGCCCAAGCTCCACGACGCCCACCGGGACGCCGAGCTGGTCCTGCTCGGCAATATCGATCCGGCGCTGCAGCTCGACGTGCTGCGCCAGGTCCGCGCCCCGGCGCTGGTCGCCGCCGACACGATGAACCTGTGGATCAACATCAAGCGCGACGTCCTCCTGCAGATGCTCGCCAGGGTCGGGACGCTGATGATCAACGACGAGGAGGCGCGCCAGCTCGCCGAGGAGCACAACCTGCGGCGCGCCGCGGGCAAGATCCTCAAGATGGGGCCGACGTCCCTGATCATCAAGCGCGGCGATGCCGGCGCGCTGTTGTTCCACGGCGGCGGCGTGTTCGCGGCGCCCGCGATGCCGCTGTCGGAGGTCAAGGATCCGACGGGCGCCGGGGACAGCTTCGCCGGGGGCCTGATGGGCTACCTCGCGTACGCAGGCGACCTGTCGCCGTCGACGATCCGCACCGCGATGATCATGGGGAGCGTGATGGGGAGCTTCGCCGTCGAGCAGTTCTCGGTCGACGGGCTACGCGATCTGACGCGGGAGAAGATCCAGCAGCGGTTCGACGAGCTCGCCGAGCTCGCGCACTTCGAGCGCATCCGGCTGTAGGGCGGGGGCTCGCCGCGGTGCGGGTCAATCCGTCTGCGGGAGCTGGATGCTCGACGAATCGAGCTGGTTGGTGAGCTCGGGCTGGTTCATGTAGAACTCGGCGATCAGCTGATCATCGAACTGATCGGCGAACCGGCCGACGCCGGCGACCATCGCCTCGAACTCCTGCGCGTCGATGCCCTTGAGGACCCGGGCGGCCTGCAGCACGACCCAGCCATCGCCCTGGAGCGCGAACGAGGCGATCCCGCCCATGTAGGCGTTGTGCTCGAGCAGCTTGCGATAGAACGCTTGCTCCTTTCCTGGCGGCACCGCGCGAAACAGCGGCGCGATCGCGACGACCACGGATCCGGAGATCCCGGCGATCACGAACGCCGAGCCCCATTGCAGGCGCACCAGGTGATCGTTCATCCGGACCGCTTTTTCGGACAGCCCGCTGCCGGCCAGCAGATCCTCGAGGTCCGACATCAGCCGATCCCGCCGAGGCTGGCGTCGCGCACACCCGGCAACTTGTCGATCTCCTGCGCCTGAACGAACTCATCCATGGGGCTCTCCTGGTGCGTGGTCACGTCGTACCATCCAATGCGTGACACACAGTACGCGCGAACGCAGCGTCTGGGCGTGGGGTTGGCGTGACAAGTTCCCCGATGCCGCGGCGCGTTCAGGGCTCGTCCAGCTGGCGCGCGCGATGCTGCCGGGTGCCGAGCCCGTGCTGCGACCGTTACCACCGGCTCACGATGATGGCGTCCCCGAGCTCGCCGCACCCGGCGTCGGCGTCCCGCCAGCGCTGGCCGGCTTCGCGACCCAGGCGCCGCGCGATCGGGCGATGTGTACGCGCGGTCGGGCGTTTCCCGACCTGGTCGCCGGGTTCACGAACGACTACGCGGGTGCACCTGACCTGGTCGCCCGGCCGCGCGATGCCGCGGAGGTCGCGCGCGTGCTCGAGGTGTGCAGCGATCGAGGCTGGGCGTGCGTCCCGTTCGGCGGTGGCACCTCGGTGGTCGGGGGCGTCGACGCGCGCCTCGCCCGGGGCGATCGCGCGGCCGTCGTGGTGCTCGATCTCGCGGCGCTGTCCGGCGTGCACGAGGTCGATGCCCCGAGCCGGCTCGCGCGGATCGGCGCCGGCACGCTGGGGCCGGTGCTCGAGGACCAGCTGGGTGCGCATGGCCTCACGCTGCGCCACTACCCGCAATCGTTCGAGTTCTCGACGCTCGGCGGCTGGCTCGCGACCCGCGCGGGGGGCCACTACGCCACCGGCACGACGCGGATCGACGATCTCGCGCACGCGGTCACGATGATCACGCCGCGCGGCACGCTCGCGACCCATCGCCACCCCGGCTCGGGAGCCGGCCCCGAGCCGGCGCGCCTCGTGCTCGGCTCCGAGGGTGCGCTCGGCGTGATCACGGAGGCGTGGATGCGCGTCGTGCCCAGGCCGCGCTGGCGGGCGAGCGCCAGCGTCGCGTTTGCCGACTTCTCCGCCGGGGTCGCCGCCGCCCGCGCGCTCGTGCAGTCCGGCCTTGCGCCGAGCAACGCGCGCCTGCTCGACGGCCACGAGGCCCGGCTGCACCGCGTGCGGTTCGACGGCGCGAGCGTCCTCCTCATCGGCTTCGAGTCGGCCGATCATCCGCTCGGCGCCTGGCTGGCGCGTGCGGTCGAGCTGGCGACCGACCACGGCGGCGAGATCGTCGCCGGGCCCACCGAGAGCGACGAGGCCTCGCGGACCGGCGCGGCCGGGGCCTGGCGCCAGGCGTTCCTCGACGCCCCTTACCTGCAATCGGCGCTGCTCTCGATCGGCGTCCTCAGCGACACCTTCGAGACCGCCTGCACCTGGACGCGGTTTCCCGAGCTCCACGCGCGGGTCACCGCGGCGGTGTCGCGCGCGCTCGCCGAGGAGTGCGGCGGCGGCATCGTCGCGTGTCGGTTCACGCACGTGTACCCCGACGGTCCGGCGCCGTACTACACGTTCGTCGGGGCGCTGCGGCCCGGCGGCGAGCTGGCGCAGTGGCGCGCGATCAAGGCCGCGGCGTCCGAGGCGCTGGCCCAGGCCGGCGGGACGATCACGCACCACCACGCGGTCGGCCGGACCCACCGGCCCTGGTACGATCGCGAGCGGCCGGCGCTGTTCGGCGAGGCGCTCACCCAGGTCAAGCGCGAGCTCGATCCGCGCGGCATCTTGAACCCCGGCGTGCTCGTCGGCTGACCGGGCGCGGGTCGCTCAGGGCGCGGTCCTGCCGAGCTCCGCGAGGTACGCGTTCCGCGCGGTGATGGCCGTGCTCGAGAAGTCGGTGAACACGCCGTCGACGCCCAGGCGGTAGAACTTCAGGTACTCGGCCACCGGATCGCCGGCGTAATCGTTGGCCAGGTACTTGCTCTCGTTGCGGAACGTGAAGATGTGAACGAACAGGCCGGCCTTGTGCGCATCGGCGATGAGGGTGGTCGGCGGCTGCGTCGTCGCGAGGCTGGCCTTTCCTGCGTACGGCGTTCCGTCCGGGTTGGTATCCATGTACGGCGTGATCTTCCACGAGACGATCATCGGCTTCCACGGCCCGATCCCGTCGGCGTAGGTCTTGATCTCTGCGAGCCCGGCCGGGGTTTGCATCGTGTCGAACCAGCGCGGATCACCGGCGAGCGTCCAGTCGTAGGGACGGCTGTTGATGATGTCGTTGTAGAACACGGTGCCCGCCTTGAAGTCGGCGCCGTTGGCATTGATCAGCTGGACGACCTTCGTCTTGAGCCCGTGGCTGCGCATGTACTTGAGGCTGGAGGGCTCGAAGCTCTGCACGAGGATGGGGGCGTCCTGCGAGTTGAGGCCGTTGTCCGTGATGAGCTTCATGAGCGCATCTTCGAGCGGACGGCTCCCCGGCGCGCCGCAGCCGTTGGCGATCGCCTGCTCGTTGTTCCAGGTTGGATTCTTGGTCTCCGGATAGACCGAGATCGGGCGGCCCGTCGCCTGGCTCTTGGCCTTGGCGATGTCGACGATCTGCTGGAAGCGAAGGATCGGATACTTGCCGTTATAGTCCGTGGGCCGTTCATCCCTGGCGTCGTAGGTCGTTCCGCCAAACCAGCGTTGCAGCTCGTCGGCCGTGAAGTCGGTGATGGACCAGTCGTTCTTGTGGTCATCGCCGTCGACGACGAGCGACCTGAGGACCGAGGTCGGGTCGGCAGGGTCCGTCAGATCGGTCAGATAGCTGGACGGCCCCGAGGTGGCCGTCTGGGGCCACGTCACCGGGACCAAGACGCCCGGCACGGTGCGCTTTCGCGCGGCGACCTCCGCGTTGGTCTTCGCCACGTCGACCACGTTCGTGTTGTCGCTGAGCCACCCGTTGTGGCGCGCCATCAGCACGCAGTCCTTCGACAGGTGGATGTCTTCCTCGAGCGAGTCGGCGCCGACGTCGGCCGCCAGCTCGTACGAGGGCTGGGTTTCTTCCGGGCGCACCCCGGGAAAGCCGCGGTGCGCGATGACGAGCGGCTGCTGGCCATTGAGCGTCGCGAACGCCCCGGCATCGGGTGGCGGCGGCCCGTTGTCGCCACACCCGGCGATCGGCCCCATCACGCCAAGAATGACCATGGGCGGCAGAATGTACACACGCTTTGCTCGGTGGTTCATGAAGCTCCTGGGTGGCGACGCGACCGTCTCGCGCCTTGCCTTCTATATAGCGATCGTGACGTTCAGGCTCGGTCAAGGTGGCCCGATCCTGGGGTGGCTTCCAGGCATACCTGGACCAGATCACACGGTGGTCGGATGTAGTGGGATAGGTGCCCGATCAGCGCTTTGATGGCGCCAGCACCTTGGCGGTCCTGTCGCGCAGCCTCGCCGGGACCCCGGCCTTGTCCGCGAAGCGCTTGAACCGGGAGATCGCCGCTCGAACCTCCTCGATGATCTTCGGGCCGTGCTTCACCCCCACCTGCGCCGCGAGGGCTGTGAGGTGCTCGATCCCGGGGGTGCGGCCTTCTCCGCCGACCAGCATCGTGTGCTCTCCGCCGGGCCCTTGCGCGAAGGTAAGATCGTAGGCGGGGCTGGGCGCCCACGTCCCAGCTTCATCCATCAGGAAGGCGAAGTTGCGGCTGTGATCGTCGCGGTTGTGCGCGAAGACGTTGAAGCATGCGCGACGGAACATCTCGGTCACGGCGGCTTCATCCCGGGTCAGATCGCGGGTGACCTTGAGCAGGTCGCGGTAGTCCAGCGCAGCGTAGCCATGCGGAAGCTGAAGCAGCCCGCCGAGGGTATGGGTGTGAATCCGTGTCGTGCCATCGCGATCGAACCGCTCGATCGCGAAGTAGCCGGGGTTTCGCGTGGTCTTGCCCAGAAGCTGGGTGCGCGGGACGTCGATCCCGGCGGCCTTCGCCATCAGACAGTACGCATGCTCCAGCGATGCGCTGTGGGGATCGTCGTCGCGCGCGGGAAACTTCACGAGCCAGGCGGTTGCGCCCGGCTGGATCGTCTTTGCGCCGAAATGTATGTCGCCGTTGGGAGCGAGCTGGATGAGCACCTTGGGGCGGGCTCCTTTCGGGGAGCCGCCGACGGCGATCAACCGCTCGAGATCCGCGCCTTTGGCCTCGTGCATCACCAGGAGGGCCTGCTCCGCGAGCTCCGACAGCTTCACGATCGCCGGGTCTTCGAGCGCCAGCTCGGGTTCGTAGACCAGCGCGCCCATCGAGCGCGCTCCCACCACCGTCAGGCGATCGAGCGGCGTCAGCTTGGTGCCCGACATTCCCAGCTCGGCAGCGCGGCGATCGATCAGCAACCGTCCCCAGCCATCGGGGAGGCTGTCCTCGAACACCCCCATCAGGCCCTCGAACACCGCGGGTTGGCCCACGATGACGTCGGGCGTCAGCCGCAAGTGGAACGGCGACAGCTCGAGCTTCGAGCCCAGAAACGCCGCGTCGTACTCGAACAGGAGCTGGCGTTGCTTGAGCGCGAGCCGGCCGACCCGCTTCCGGCGTTCCGTAGCCGGCTCGTAGAACACGGCGACCTGTTCGACATGCTCGAGCTTCACTTCCGCCTCGGAGCGCGCCGGCGCTTGGCGAGCGCTGGACGCGCGAGTGCTTCGTCCAGCGACGAATAGGCGGGGGCCTCGAACAGCTTGTCGAACGCGGCTTCGGCGGAAAGCGCCATCGCGATGCGGAGCACGTTCTCGATCGACGCCGTGCCGGTGGTCTCGAACCGCTGAACCGTCGCGACCCCGATGCCGGCGCGGCTCGCGAGCTCTGCCTGGCGCAGCTTGCGCACCAGCCGGAGCTGCCTTGCACGTTCGCCGATCGCGCTCAGGATCTCGCGGTAGGGCCGTTGGTAATCAATCACAGATGATTCATTATACCCCCTTTGGGGCACCAAGAAATCAAATGTGAGGTGTTAGTTTTGACCGCGGAGGCTCAGACCGGGCCCATCGCCTCGTCGAACAGGTGGCGCATCGCGGCCCAGGAGCGCTGGTCCGTACTTGTCGTCGATCTGATAGGCGAGGTCTTTGGTGATCAGGGTGGGCTCCGCCTGGGCGGTCACGGATGCGGCGGTGCTTACGCCTTCGGCTCGATCTTGACCTCGACCCGGCGGGGCGGCAGCGGGCGGGTCCGGCCGAGCTCGATCTGGCCGGCGAGGATGCCGACGCGGGTCGCCATGCGGAGCAACGAGACGCCCTGGCGGGCCACGAACAGCGTGACCGCGCCCTCGGCGCCGTACATCGGGTGGCCCTGCGCGAGGTAGGCATAGGCGGTGGTGACGAGCGCAAAGACGAACCAGCCGAGCGCGCCGTGCACCAGCGTGACCGGCCGGCGGATCACGTAGCCGAAGGTGCGCAGGTAGGTCGCGACGACGCCTGGATCGTGCGTGTCGTGGCGCAGGGTGAGCTCGGCGCGCGCGTAGTCCGAGACCGTCCACAGGAGGTGGAGCAGCAGCAGGGCGGGGAGCATCGCGACCACGAGCGGGCCGAGCAGCTCGGGCACCGTGAGCGCGTACTCGATCCGGCGGGCGACCAGGCTCGTGCCGGTGCCGAACACGAACAGGACGAGCACCCAGCCCGGCAGCGCGCACAGCGCGAGCCGCGCATAGGCGAGGTAGGTCGTCGCGCCGCTCGCGCCGAAGCACCGCGCGGTGTCGCCGCGGCCTTCGGGGCGCCGCGCGAGCACGCCGTTGAGACCGCCGACGAGGAACCACGAGGCGAGCTGCCACAGGGCGACCGCGCTGAACACGATGCCGCCGGTCGCGACCAGGCTCGGCTTGCCGTAGCGCACGCAGTAGATCAACGCCACGAGGTCGCCGTCGACGGCCTCGTCGAACATCGGCAGGTGCGAGAACGCCTGCGCGAGCACGAGCGCGACGGCCACCATGCAGGTCGCGGCGATGAGGCTCTGCGCGACGAACACCGTGAGCAGCGTGCCGGTGTAGCGCGACACCGCACGCGGCCCCGCCGCGATCAGGTCACCAAGGCCCAGGCGCGGCATCGCTCAGGGCCCCACGATCTGCATGAGGGTCTGCGCGAACGAGCCGAACCACGCGCCAGCGCGCAGCGCGGCCGCGCCATCGCCGGCGAGGCGATGGTGGTGGAGCGTCGGGTTGTCGAGGGCGATCTTGTTCTCGGGGTCGAGCCAGACCTCGGTGAGCGGCGAGCTGCGCTCGATGACGAAGCGCTCCCAGTGGCCGGGACCGCGATCGTCCCACCGGAGCTGCTTCTCCGAGCCATCGGCGAACTTGAGCGCGATGTCGACCGGGATGTGGACCGGGCCGGTGTTCTGCACGACGACCTCGCAAGTCCACGTCCCGGTGTCCGGTGCTTCGAGCTCGGTCACCGTCTTCTTCGCGCTCCCGCCTCCGAACACGCCGCGCGGGCCGTGGGCGGGCTTGCAGGCGGCGTGGCGCAGCTTGAGATCGAGCGCCCCGACCTCGTGGAACACCGGTCCGAAGAACCAGGTCAGGTCCTGGCCCAGCTCGGTGCCGAGGGTGTTGAACAGGTCGCGCCCGGTGGGATGGCGGAACGCGAACGCCTTGGTATAGGTCTTCATCGCCGCGGCGAACCGCTGGCTCCCGACGGTGCGCTCGAGGGTCTGGAGCGCGCGCATCGTCCCGGCGTAGGTCGCCTCGCCATACGCGGTGCTGTCGACGAACGCGTACGCCGCGGTCGCGATCGGCGACGGGCTGTCGCCGGTGCCGCCGTCGATCGAGCGCCGCAGCGCACCCAGCTCGGCTTGCCACCCCGCCCAGTCGAGCACCGACGATCGCTGGCCGTAGATCTCGGCCATCACGCGGGCATCGGCCCACTCGTTGACGCCCTCGTCGAGCCACGCCTCGTCGGCCTCGTTGGAGGCGAGGATGCCCTGGAACCAGTTGTGGCCGACCTCGTGCACGGTGACGTACTCGGGGAGCCGCAGGCCGGGGCGCGCGAACACCGAGTCACCTTCCGTGGTGACGAGCGTCGGATACTCCATGCCGCCGGCCGCCGCCGCCGCGTCGACCGGGGGATCGATCACCGACATGATCGGCCACGGATACGAAACGAACATCGCGCTGAACTTCTCGATCGAGCCGATCGCGGCCTCGAGGTGGCGGCGCGCGAAGTCGCGCTGCTCGGGCCGGTAGTAGACCCGGACCTCCACGATGCCGTCGTCCAGCTTGGCCTGGCCCGACATGACGTCCATGTACGGATCCGCCATCCACGCGAAGTCGTGGACGTCTTCGGCGTGATAGGTCAGGGTGCGCAGGCCGCCGCCGGCATCGACCGCGTTGGTCAAGACCCCGGTCGCCGCGACGGTCAGCGTGTTCGGTACGGTCAGCGCGACATCGTAGGTGCCGAAGTCGGCAAAGAACTCGGTGTTGACGTGGAACGGCTGGCATTCCCAGCGCTCGGCGCCCGGGGGCCCGACCCGCACGCCGATCTTGGGGAACCACTGCCCGATCATGTGGAAGTCGCCCCGGTAGCCGGTGCGCGCGAACACCTCCGGCAGCTGGGCGGTGAACGAAAACGCGACCTCGATCGTCGCGCCCGGCGCGAGCGGCTGGACCAGCGGCAGCTCGACGACGCTCTCGTCGGCGGCCGCGTTCGCGGGCGGGCGCAGCTTGCCGGTCAGATCGACGCCGGCGACGTGCACCGCGTCGATCTGGAGGAAGCCCCAGCCGGTCTCGCTCGCGTGGGCGGTGCGCATCGTGCCCCGCGAGCTCTGCATGAACAGCGAGTGGTCGTTCTTGAACCCGTTGAGGAAGAGGTGGAACGGCAACGTGTCGACCGCGCTCTCGCCGGTGTTGGTCCACGTCAGGGTCTCGCTCGCCGTGAGCTGATGCCGCGCCGGGTCGAGGCGCGCCTCGATCTTGTAGTTCGCGATCCGCGGCGACCTGGCGGCGCCGCCACCGCGCAACGCGGGGCTGCCGTCGATCTTGGGCATCGGGCGGGATCGGGGGGGGCCGTGATCGCGGCCGCATGCGGCGATCACGATCGCGACGACGGCGGCGGTGCGGAGCACGCCCGTCTATACCACTCCTGGTGTAGGGTGGGCGTATGGACGAGGTCGTCGATCCGAAGTCCCGCGTCGCGACGTTCCTGGACCGATTTGGAAAGGAGCGCAACCTCACGTTGCCGCCGCTGTCGGAGGACGGCGTCGGCTCGATCCAGCGCGGCTCGGCCGTGGTCACGATCCACGTGCTCGCCGAGCGGGGCGTGTTGCTGCTCCTGGCGAGGGTGGCGACCGCCCCGGCGCTCGACGAGGCGCACGCGCGGCGGCTCCTGACCGCGTCGTTCGTGGAGACCGGGGACGCGGCGTTCGCGCTGCACCCCCAGACCGGCGATCTGTACCTGCGCATCCTGCGCGGCCTCGACGGCCTCGACTACGAGGAATTCGAAGACGTCGTGCACTCGATCGCCCAGACCGCCGATCACTGGGACGACAAGTTCGCGTGAACCTCGCCGATCCGGCGGCGACCGTGCAGGCCGGCGCGCGGCTCGCGGCGCTCGTGCGCGGCGGCGATGCGATCGCGCTGATCGGCGAGCTCGGCGCGGGCAAGACCACGCTCGTGACCGGCCTCGTCGCGGCGCTCGGCGGGGGGGCGGCGTCGAGCCCGACGTTCGCGCTGGTCAACGAGTATCCCGGGGGCCGGCTCGTCGTGTGGCACGTCGATCTGTACCGCCTCGAGCGTGCGGCGGAGCTGGTCGAGCTCGGCCTCGATGACGTGATCGGCGATCCGCGCGGGATCTGCATCATCGAGTGGGCCGACCGGTTCGCCGTCCTGCCGGCGGATCACCTGCAGCTCGAGCTTGGCCACACGTCGGAGGGGCGCACCCTGGCGGCCCACGGGACCGGTCCGCGCGGTCGCGAGCTGGCCGCCGAGCTGCTACGTTCCTCGTGATGCGCCGCGCTGCCTCCGTGGTTGTCTTGCTCGCGATCCAGGCGCTCGTCGCGTTGCCCGGCGCACCTGCCCACGCCGAGCGCCTGGGCTTCGATCCCAGGACGGTCTACCAGGTGCCGCGCGGCGATGCCCCGGCGAGCGGCCCGGCCGACGCGCCGGTCGCGATCGTCGCGTGGAGCGACTATGCATGCGGCTACTGCAACCGCGTGCAGGGCACGCTCGATCACCTGGCACGGCTCTACCCGGGCCAGCTGCGCTGGGTCCACCGCACGCTGCCGCTCGACGACGACAACACGCTGGCTCCCGAGGCGGCGCTCGCCGCGAACGCCCAGGGCCGGTTCCTGCCGATGAACGATCGGCTGTACGCGCTCGGCGGCCACGTCGATCGCGCGGCCGTGGAGCTCGTCGCGCGCGAGCTCGGGCTCGACATGGTGCGGTTTCGCGCCGATCTCGATCGCCACGCGTATCGCCCGTCGATCGACGCGGACATGGCCGCCGCCCGGGCGCTCGGCGTCACCGGGACGCCGACGTTCTTCGTCAACGGCCGGCCGGTGCACGGCAACCAGCCGCTCCAGGTGTTCGTCGAGGTTGTCGAGCAGGAACTCGCGCGCGCGGCGCAGCACCCCGGCGGCTACGCCGCGCTGGTCGCGGCCGGCAAGCCCGCCGCCGACGCGCCTGCCGACGCGACGAACGAGCCGCACGAGCTCCAGCGCATGACGCTGTATCGCGTCGGGTTGGGCCTGCCGGGCCACCAGGCCGGCCCCGATGATGCGCCGGTCACGATCGTCGTGTGGAGCGACTTTCAGTGCCCGTTCTGCGCGAAGCAAGCGCCGGTCCTGGCCCACCTGCGCGACAGGTACGGTAGCGACGTGCGGATCATCTATCGCCACCTGGCGATGGCGGCTCATCGCGGCGCCGCGCTCGCCGCCGAGGCGGGGGTCGCCGCGGCCGAGCAGGGCAAGTTCTGGGCATTTCACGATCAGGTGTTCGGCAACTTTGGCCACCTGGGACGCGACGATCTCGAGCGGTTCGCCCGGGCGGCCGGGCTCGAGCTGACGACGTTTCGCGCCGCGCTCGACGATCGCCGCTATCACGACGCGATCGTCGCCGAGGCAGCCTCCGCCGAGGCGCTCGGGGTCGACGGCACGCCGACGATGTTCATCAACGGCGCGCCGGTCGGTGGGGCGCGCGATGCCGAGACGATGGACCGCCTGGTCGACGCGCACCTGGCGCGGGCGCGCGAGCTGATCAAGGGCGGCATCGCGGCGGCCGATCTCTACGCGCTCTTGATGAGCTCCGCCCAGGGCGAAGACCGCGCGGACCCGTCGCGGATCCCGTCGGCCGCGGCGATCCACGTCGAGCTGCGCAGCGAAGACCGCGTCCGCGCGGTGGCGGCAGCCTGTCGCCGTCGCGACGCCGCGCGCGCGGCCGCGAGCGCCGCGCCCCGCTTCCACGTCGGCCAGCACAAGTCTGTCGGCATCTGGATGGCGCTCAACCTTGCGGACGATGGCGACGAAGACTTTGTCCCAACCTTCTCCGATCATTTCGATTTTTTCCGCTTCGAGTCCCGCCATCGTCATTCGGTAGGCCAGGTCTTCTGCGCTCAAACCGGTGTCGACGTAATCGGCGAGCCACCGCATGGGAACTTTCATTGCGCTTTCCTTTGTGCTGAATGGCGACCGTTAGCGGCTCGCGACGGCAAATTGTCGGAGGAAACGAAGATCGTTGCCCGCGAACGCGCGAAGGTCATTGATACCGTAGCGTTGCATGATGATCCGGTCGATACCAAGGCCGAAGGCGAAACCGGTGTATTTCTCGGAGTCATACCC
>JAUKWE010042153.1:0-26125 GCA_032356425.1 Cumathamnion decipiens | reverse complement strand
GGCAAGCGACCGCATCCAGCGGGAGGCCGAGCGCGTCGGCCAGGAGCTGGCGCCAGCCGGCGTGCACGGTGCCACCGCCCGCCAGCCGGAGGCGCTCCGGCGCGGCACCCTGGGCACGCAGCGCGTCGAGCCCGGCGCGGATCCCGAAGGCCACCCCGGTCAACGCAGCGCGCATGAGCACCCCCGCGTCGTCGCCGGCCCCGACCCCCATCCAGCCGCCCCGGAGGTGAGGATCCATCCAGGGCGAGCGCTCGCCGCTGAGGTAGGGCAGGAACTCGACGTCGCCGGCCGCGGCGCCCTCGGCGAAGGCGCGGGAGAACGCCTCGTCCCACGTCAGGTTCAGCGTGGTCCGCGCCCACTCCAGCGCCGCCCCACCGTTCAGCATCGCGGCCAGGAGGCACCAGCGGGGAAGGCCCTCCGGGTTGGCGCTGCGATACACGTTGAGCCGCGGCGAGAAGCCGGGCCAGGTGTCGCGGAGGACCACCACTTGGGCGCTGCTCCCGATGGCGAGTTGCCCGGCGGCTTCCCGGTAGAGCCCACTGCCCAGGGCCGCCGCCAGGGTGTCGCCCGCCCCGACGGCGACCGGGACGCCGGCCGGCACGCCCAGCGCCTGACCCGCGGCCGTGGACAGGCGCCCGCGGGCGCACCACGACGGCACGGGCGGCGCGAGCAGCTCCCGGCGGATGCCCAGGTGCGCGATCAGCGCGTCGGCCCACTGCCCGTCGCGATCGGCGAGCAGGGTGCCGCTGGCGTCGCTCGGATCGGTGGCCGCCTCGCCGGTGAGCCGGAGCTGGAGCCAGTCCTTGGGCTGCAGGGCCCAGCGCGCGGCGTGCAGCGCGCCTGGCTCGTGGCGCTCGAGCCAGAGCAGCATGGGACCGGCCATGCCCGCGCTGATCGTGTTGCCGGTCGTGTGCTCGGCGTGCTCGGGGTACCGCGCCAGGCATCCGGCCGCGCGGGTATCGAGCCAGAGCAGCGCGGGCCGCACCGGGGCGCCCTCGGCGTCGCACAGGACGACCCCGTGCATCTGCCCGGACAGGCCGATGCCCCGAACGGCCGCGCGGTGCGCGCGCGGCAGCTGCTGCAGGCTGGCGACGACCGCGTCCCACCACCGCGCGGGAGGCGTTTCGGCCCAGCCGGGCCGCGGTCGGTCCACGGGGTACGCGGCGCCCGCCTCGGCGACGACCGCGCCCTCGTCATCGAGCAGCAGCGCCTTGGCCGAGCCGGTGCCAATGTCCAGGCCGAGCAGCATCCGAGCTTCCTACCAGCCGCAGGCCCCGGCGATCAGGGCCCCGGCGCGCGTTCTGCACCCGCGGCGTGCGAGGAGGCCGGCGGCACGGCCGGGGCTCCGCTCGACGACGTGCATCGAGCCGATCCGGCGTCGGTTCCCTTGATCTCGCGGATCCGTCGCGCCTAGAGTTCCTCGAACGGCCTGGAGGGGAATCCCATGCGACCCGGAAGCTGCCTGTTTGTGCTCTTGCTCGCCTGTACGTCGACCGCGGCGTACGCCGACGACGTCGTCATCGGGCTCATCACCAAGACGGATACCAATCCGTTCTTCGTGAAGATGAAGGAGGGCGCGGCCCAGGAGGCCAAGGCCAGGGGCGTCAAGCTGATGACCGCCGCCGGCAAGGTGGATGGCGACAACGCCAGCCAGGTGACCGCGATCGAGAACATGGTCACGGCGGGCGCCAAGGCGATCCTCATCACGCCCAGCGACACCAAGGCCATCGTGCGCGCGATCAAGAAGGCGCGCGACGCCGGCGTGCTGGTCATCGCGCTGGACACGCCGACCGATCCGCAGGACGCCACGGACGCGCTGTTCGCCACGGACAACCTCCAGGCGGGCGTCTTGATCGGCAAGTACGCCAAGGCGGCCATGGCCGGGAAGCCGGCGAAGATCGCCACGCTCGACCTGGCCCCCGGGATCACCGTCGGCAAGCTCCGCCACGACGGCTTCCTGCAGGGCTTCGGGATCAAGGAGGGCGACCCGAGCATCGTGTGCAGCCAGGACACCCAGGGCGACCAGGCCAAGGGCCAGACCGCCATGGAGAACTGCCTGCAGAAGGCGCCCGGCATCAACGTCGTGTACACGATCAACGAACCCGCTGCGGCGGGGGCCTATCAGGCGCTCAAGGCCGCCGGCAAGCAGAAGGGCGTGCTCATCGTCTCGGTCGACGGCGGCTGCGCCGGCGTGAAGAACGTCAAGGCCGGCATCATCGCCGCCACCTCCCAGCAGTATCCCCTGAAGATGGCGGCGCTCGGGGTGAACGCCGGCGTCGAGTTTGCCAGATCGGGCAAGAAGGCCACGGGGTACACCGACACGGGGGTGACGCTCATCTCCGACAAGGCCCTGTCGGGCGTCGACAGCAAGGATACCAAGTTCGGCCTGGATGCCTGCTGGGGCACCAAGTAGCCGCCACGGCCACGTGCGGCACGGGGCTCGATCATGACCGCGCCGGAGGTCGCGCGCGCCGCGTGGTGGCGTGAGCGCGTTCCGCCGCTGTCGATCGTGGGCCCGTTCGTCGCGTTGCTCGCGGCGTGCGCCCTGTTCGCCCTGGAGAGCGACCGGTTCCTCACCGGCCAGAACTTCTCGCTCATCGCGCAGCAGGTGATGGTCGTCGGCGTGCTGGCGATCGGCCAGACCATCGTCATCCTCACCGGCGGCATCGATCTGGCGTGCGGGATGATCATGGCGCTGGGCTCCATCGTCATGACCAAGTTCGCCGCGGAGCTCGGAGTCAGCCCGCACGCCGCGATCGCCTGTGGGCTCCTGGTCACCGTCGCGTTCGGGGCGCTCAATGGCGTGCTGATCACCGCCGTGCGGCTGCCGCCGTTCATCGTCACGCTGGGGACGCTCAACATCGCGTTCGCGATCACGCAGATCTACTCCAAGGCGCAGACCATCTCCGATCTGCCGGATCCGCTGCTGTGGTTCGGTGAGACCCTCCAGGTGGGCGCCACCGCGGTCACGTACGGGACGATCCTCATGCTGGCCCTGTACCTCCTGGCCTGGGTGGTCTTGCGCGAGACCGCGGTGGGGCGGCACGTCTACGCCGTGGGCAATCACCCCGAGGCCGCGCGCCTCGTGGGGATCTCGACCCGGCGCGTGCTGATCGGCGCCTACACGCTGGCGGGCCTGCTGTACGGGATCGCGGGGCTCCTGGCCGTGGCGCGGACCGGCGTCGGCGACCCCCAGGCGGGCCAGACCGACAACCTCGACAGCATCACCGCCGTCGTGCTGGGCGGCACCAGCCTGTTTGGCGGTCGCGGCGTGGTCCTGGGCTCGCTCGTCGGCGTGCTCATCGTCGGCGTGTTTCGCAACGGGCTCACCCTCATGGGCGTGGCCTCGGTCTATCAGATCCTCATCACCGGCATCCTGGTCATCCTGGCGGTGTCGCTGGATCGCCTGACGCGGCGTGGCCTGGCGTGACGACCTCCGCCGCCGAGGCTCCGGACCGCGCCCCCCGCGCCGGCACCCCGGTGCTGCAAGCGCGCCGCCTGGTGAAGCGCTACGGCCACGTCACCGCGCTGGACGGCACCGACCTCGAGCTCCTCCCCGGCGAGATCCTGGGCATCATCGGCGACAACGGCGCCGGCAAGTCCACGCTCATCAAGGCGCTGTCGGGAGCGCTGGTTCCCGACGAGGGCGAGATCCTGCTCGACGGCTCGCCGGTCAAGCTCCGCAGCCCGATCGACGCGCGCCGCCACGGCATCGAGACCGTCTACCAGGACCTCGCGGTGGCCCCGGCGATGTCCATTGCCGAGAACCTGTTCCTCGGGCGCGAGCTCCGGCGCCCCGGCATCCTGGGCTCGCTGTTCCGGCTCCTCGACAAGCCGCGGATGCTCGCCCAGGCAGGCGCCTACCTGGAGGAGCTGCAGATCGGCATCCGCTCGATGCGGCAGGCGGTCGAGACGCTGTCAGGCGGCCAGCGCCAGGGCGTGGCGGTGGCGCGAAGCGCGGCGTTCGCCCGGCACGTGGTCATCATGGACGAGCCCACCGCGGCCCTGGGCGTGAAGGAGTCGAACATGGTGCTCGCGCTGATCCGGCGGGTTCGCGATCGCGGCTTGCCCGTGATCCTCATCAGCCACAACATGCCGCACGTCTTCGAGGTGGCCGATCGCATCCACATCCAGCGGCTGGGCAAGCGCCTGGCCGTGGTGAAGCCCGCCGAGATCAAGATGGCGGATGCCGTGGCG
Source organism: Cumathamnion decipiens (assembly GCA_032356425.1). Classification (NCBI taxonomy): domain Eukaryota; phylum Rhodophyta; class Florideophyceae; order Ceramiales; family Delesseriaceae; genus Cumathamnion; species Cumathamnion decipiens. The sequence goes on along the minus strand of JAUKWE010042153.1, from coordinate 21,928 downwards.
ATCATGACCGGCGCCCTGCCGGCCACCGCGCCCTGACGGCCCGCACGACCCCAGACAACATCGAAACCCACCACCTTCAGGATCTCGAAAAGGAAGCTTTCATGACGGGGCGATCGTTCTTGCTGTTGTTTTTCATCGCCAGGCCTCAAAACAGGACGCGATGACCGAGTACCGCGCAATCTTCGATTTCCGCGTCCTGTTCACCAATGGCGGTGAGCTGACTGGCTCCGGGTTCCGGCTCGACGTGCCGGAGGAGGCCGTGTCGAGCGATGAGGTCGGCCTCCTGCTGGTCCGGCGGCTCGGCTTGCTCATGGCCGGCAAGATCGAGGTGCGCGGCCTGCGCATCGTCGCCGAAGCCCACCGCGAATCGGCCCCACCGGCGGCGGCCGCCGCCCGCCGCCGCGTGATCGACGTGAGCCACGCGATCGCGGCCGGCATGGTGACGTACCCGGGGCTGCCCGGCCCCGAGATCGTCGAGCACCTGTCGCGCGATGCGGCCGAGCGATCGTACGGCCCGGGCGTGCGGTTCCAGATCGGCCGGATCTCGATGGTCGCTAACACCGGCACCTACGTCGACAGCCCGTTTCACCGGTTCGATGGCGGCGTCGATCTGGCGCGGCTACCGCTCGACCGGCTGGCCGCGCTCGACGGCGTCGTGGTGCGGCTGACCGGCTCGCAGGCGCGCGCGATCGGAGCCGCCGAGCTCGCGCCGTACGAGGTCGCGGGCCGCGCGGTCCTGCTCCACACCGGCTGGGATCGGCACTGGGGCACGGCGGCGTATGGCGTCGACGCGCCGTTCCTGACCGCCGAGGCGACGCGCTGGCTCGTCGCGCAAGGCGCCGCGCTCGTCGGCATCGATTCGGTCAACATCGACGACATGGGCGATCGCACGCGGCCGGCGCACACGGGCCTGCTCGCGGCGGGCATGCCGATCGTCGAGCACCTGTGCCGGCTTGGCGAGCTGCCGACGACGGGGTTCGCGTTTCACGCCGCTCCCCCGGCGGTCGAGCAGTTCGGCACGTTCCCGGTCCGGGCCTACGCGGTGATCGGGTGAGCCTGTCGTGGATTGACGGCGCCGGCGGGAGCGGCGCCATGGCGATCGTGGTCGAAGCGCGGGGGCGCGAAGCGCGGCGTTCGCCCGGCACGTGGTCATCATGGACGACCCTACTGCAGCCCTGGGCGTGAAGGAGTCGAACATGGTGCTCGCGCTGATCCGGCGCCAGCGCGCCCGTATCGTCGTTGGGCGCGCGTCGAGAGCCGACGCCAGTGGTAGCCTCGGAGCGATGGTGACCGAGGCGGAGTTGATGCACGCGGTGCTGGCGGCGCCAGACGCCGATGCGCCGCGGCGCGCGTACATGGCGTGGGCACTCGACCGCGGCGACCGGCGCGGCGACTTCATCCGCGTGCAACTCGCGCTTGCGGAGGCGCGCCGGCGCAACGCCTTCGTTGCGGAATGGGGGCCGCTACACCGCGAGTCCGAGCCGCTCCTCGAGAACGGGGGCGCGCTGTGGCGCCAGCCGGTGGAGTCGCTCGTCATCGAAGACGTCATCTCGAGATCGGACTTCCGCCGTGGCTTCATCGAGGACGTGACCATGGCTGCGGCAACGTTCGAGCGCGCGGCGCCGCGTGTCTACGCGGTTGCGCCCGTGCGCGGCCTCTCGCTGCTCGACGTCGTGGCTACGCCCGAGGCGCTGGCGTCGCCACAACTGGCGCGCATCTGCTCGCTGGATCTCTCGGGCCGCGGCGTCGATGACGCGACGATCGCCGTGCTGGCGCGGTCGCCGTACGCGCAGCGACTCACATGGCTCGACGTGTCCGCCAACCAGATCGGCGCAGCCGGGCTCGACGCGATTGCCGCGTCGCCGTTTCTGCGCGGCCTTCGCTACGTCAACTTCGTCGGCAACGCCGTTGATGATCCGACGGAGGGCTATGGCCATGAAGGCGACTGGATTGTTTCAACCTACGAGACCGAGGGCGGCCGCGACCTGGAGCAGCGCCACGGCCACCTGTCCTGGCTCCACTGGCCATCGGAGTTCCGCCAGGCCGGTGGGCTCGACCCCGACGCTGTCGCGCCTCACTGAGCGGAGCTGAGCCAACGCTGCCTCCATTCGACGAAGTCCGGCGCGTCCTCGCGGCGTTCTTCGAGCGTGCAGCAGTGCCGGCAATAGAAGTCGTACAGGTGGAGATCGCGGTCACCGTCAGTCGTAACTGGGTACTTTCCACCGCGAACGTCGTGGCTACGGCACACGGGGCACGTGACCATGGTGCTAGTGATCCTTCGGCGACTTCTTGTGGTCGTCGACCGTGGTCTTCGATGGCGGCGTCAGGGGCACGACGAACTCGGCCGGAGGAATCCCGAGGATGTGATCGAGTCTTCCCAGGGCGCCCGCGTAGCTCGTATCGGCGACATCCTTCGCGGTTGGCCGCGCGGTCTTGATGATCGAGATCTCGAGTTGTGCGCGGTACATCGCGGTGGCGGCATCGAGGTCGGCCGGCGTGACCTTGCCGTGCATGTCATGGAAGTAGGTATCGTTGAATAGCCTGGTGAACTGCGCGACCTCCTCCGGCGTGAGCGTGCCGGGGCGCTTGGACTGAAGCGACTCGAGGAAGCGCGCGACGTCGGCGGCACCAGTGCCCTTCGACTTGCCAGCGCCATCGACGCTCCACTGCATCGAGCCAACGTCGATCACGCGCACCGTGCCGTCCGGTGCGATGAGGAAGTTCCCGGTGTTGGCATCGCCGTGGTAGGCGGTCGCCGGCACCTTGGCTGCCTTGTAGGCGGCGATCTGGACCTCGAGCGCGACGCGGAGCCGCGCGTAGTGCGCCTCGCCGATCTGTTTGCGGATGCCTTCAAGCTTGAGCAGCGTGTAACTCGACTCGCTACGTTTCTGCGCCGCGGTCTGCAGGTCGCCGTCAGCGAATGCCTGGTGCATCTCCGCAAGGCCCCTGGCGACCTTGATGACCGCGTCCTTCAGCTTGGCGATCGACTCGGGCCGCAACGCGGGCTCGGTGGGCAGCGACTTCACCATCGCGTCGACGCTGGTGCCCGTGGCGGTCTCCATCATCATCCCGCCCTTGGTGCCGCCCGCACCGTCAGCGACGCCGATCTCGCCCTTTACCCCGACCACCTCCATGGCCTTGAGGTGCTTCGATGCGATCTGCTTGATCATCGAGACCTCGGTCTGTGCCTCACCGACGCTGTCGAAGACCTTGAAGAAGCCGAGATCTTCCGCACCGATCCGGATCCGGAACACCGGTGCGTTCGACTTGCCGCCGCCGACAGGGTCGACCGTGATGCGAGCAGGATCGACCCCGATCTCGCCACCGAGGAAGGTCGCGATCTGCTGTGGCCAGATCGCCGGGTGGCCGTGCTGCAGCGTCATCGACTGCGTCGTACCAGGCAGCTTGTACGTCTGCGCCGCGAGCACATCGTTGGCTGCCTGGATCGTGTTTGCGGCGTTGGCGATCGATGGCGCGACGCCCTTCGAGTTGGGCGGGAGCTTTGCGGCTTCGGCCGCGAGCCTGGACAGGAAGCTCGTACGTTGCGCGGGAGCCAGGTACCGCGCCAACTTCGGATCGGCGTACGCGGCGCCGAGCAGGCGAATGGCGCCCTTCGGCTCGACGCTCTGAAGCCCGATCAGGTTTGCCCTCGCCATCGAGGATCATCTCGAGTTGGACGCCCTTGATGAAGCCGCCCGCGGCACCGTCCGCCCCGGAGTTCTGGCCTAGCGAGACAACGACCTGATCGACCTCGAAGACCTCGCCGGTGCTCGACAGGACCCGGACCTTCTGAACCTTGGCTCCCTGCTCGTCGAGCTTGAACGGCTCGATCTTGACGACCTCGGCGACGATCTTGCGGTGGATCTTCTGCTTCGCGAGGTCGCTATCGAATGCCTTTTCGATGTTGCGCGGGAGCATCTCGGCTCCGAAGGCGCGCAGGAAGTGCAGACGCTCGAGCAGCGCCGCCGCTTCCGCGCTGTCGGGCGGCAGCGTCTTCAGCTTGGCCTCGATCGCATGCACTTCGGGCGCGACTTGCGGAGGCGGCGCCTTCTCGGAGATCCGCGCGATGTTGGTCACGTCGCAACCCGCGTTCGCGAACGCTTCGGCCATCGCGGCAGCGTTGCCCGAGCCGCCCCAGACCAGCACCTTGCCACCCGGCTTCACGACGCGGACGGGCGATTGATCGCCGTAGAAGACCCGGCCATCCTTGGCCATCGTCTGGTATGCGGCACCGTTCTCGCCACCGGCGACCACCTTCGTGACCTCTGCGGTATTCGACGGGCCTGGTCCGGTCGCGAGGTCGATGTGATCGGCGTAGAAGTACTTGTCGCCGATCTTGATGCGGCAGTGCTTCGAGGATGGCCACTCGTTCCCCGACTTGTTGCCCTTGGCCTCGATGGCCCCCACGGCGCGACCCTCGTAGATCGCCAGGCCGCTCTGGTGCTTGCCGAGCATGATCGCATCGGCGAGCGCCTTGGCACCGGTGTAGCCGTGCTGGATCGTCGTCATCTGACTCGGGTGCAGCCCGGGGCCTTCGAGCTCGCCCGGGGTCTGGTTGACCTCACCGCGCGTGTCCCAGACTTCGGCCTTCTCGGAAACCGTGAGCATGCGCGGCCACGACACCAAGCCCGGCGTGGCGCTGCCGCCACCGGTCCTTGGCATGGACGCCTGGTTCATCAGTCCGGCAGCGTCGCCCCCCACCTGGATGCGCTCGAACGCGGGCACCGCCTGGGCGTCGATCAGCGCCTTCAGCGCCGCGCTCTGCGCCTTGAGCGCGGCACGCGCAGCGTTGGCTGCCTGCTGGTTCGCTGCGACCTCGTCGGCGCTCGGGGCCTTGGGGCCCACCTCGGGCGTCACGGCGACATCGGCGTCTGCCGAAATGCGCTCCAGCAGGCGAAACCGGTTGCCGTCCTCCGTCACGACCTCGACGCCGCGCGCGCCGGTCTCCTTGTCGGTGACCAGCGTGGTGACCTTGTTCTTGGCGTTGGCTTGGAACGTACCTACAGCGTCCTGCCACTTCTTCCCCTTCTCGACCCACCGCACCCCGCCGTGGCCCTCGATCGACTCCATCACGCGCGCCGGATGCATCGCGTCCTCGGTCGCGTTGTGCGCTGCACGCAACTCGAGCAGCTGCTGTCGCATCTCCGGCGTGTCGAGGCCGGCCTTCTTCGCCGCCTTCGGATCCGCCGCCAGCTTCTCGAGCTTCTGGAGGGTCGCTTCTTCGTTGCGCAGGAGCTCGCGCTCCTTGGCGAGCAGGTCCTTCGAACGTTCGAAGTTGATACCCTTCTCGGCCTCGATCGTCGCGGCAAGATCCTTGATCTCGCCCTTCAGGCCGCGCAGCTTGACCAGCGAACCGTCGACCTCGCCGGTGAGCTTGAGCGTCTCGAGGCCCGGCCTGGCGAATCGCACGGTGAGCGCGGTTGCTGCCAGGAACAGGACGTTCTGCTTCGAGATCTCGAGGATCTCGTCCGCGCCGAGGTGCTGACCCGTCTTCAAGTACTTCTTGGTGTCGGCCTCGCCGAGCGCCAACGTGTTGAGCGCGACGAACTGCACCAGCATGGTCTCTGCCTTGCCGCCGAGCGTCGCGGCCTGGTCTCCGAGGAACTTCGTGTACTTGCTTCCGATGCCCTTGAGCGCACCAAACAACACGAGGTTCTTGCCGAGCTCGAGGAAGAACCCCGAAAGTGATGGGTCCTTCTCGACGATCAAGTAGCGTGATGGGAAACAGCCGGGACTGCTGGTCGGCCGAGGTCAGCTTATCGTGCGCCGACGACGCCATGTCCGACAGGCACGCGACCTCGAGGTACTGGAATCCGAGGTGCTGCGTCGCGGTGCGCGAGCTCGGCCAAGACTCGAACGCCTTGTACTGCGCGTTCGCCATCACGACACCGTTCAGCGCTGAGTTGAGCAGATCGAGCTGTGACTGTGACTGGCCGTCCCACACGACCGCATCGGCGACGCTTGTCGCCTTGTCGTTGAGCTTGTGGGAGCGGGCATCGAGGCGCTGCTTCGCGGCCTGCAGCATCGATGGGTAGCCACCTGCCGGGAACCTGGCCGACTCCGCGAGGGCGCGCTCGAACAGCTGCAGGCCACCGCGCATTCTCTCGACGACGGCGAGCCGGCCCGCCTCGTTGGCCTGCACGGACGGCTTGACGTTGGCAGCTTGGTTCAGCGCGACCTCGTCTCCCAGGGCGCCGCCTTGGGCCTGCTGCTCGGGCACCGGGATCCCGTCGTCGTCTCCCGCCTTGGGCTGCTGCTTCGCGTTGTTGGCTTTCTCCCAGTACGTCGCGCCGGTAACGTCTCGGACGTCGAGCGCCAGCGCCTGCGTCTCGCTGAAGCCGAACAGCGGCGACGCGTCGGTCATGGTGTGCGCGAACGTGGCGTCGCCGTAGATCGTGAAGGCGATATCCTCCTTGGTTGCCCCCGCCTCCTTGGCGCGCACCCAGTTCCACGCGCCTCTGTCATGTTGCCACTCGAACTTGATCGCGCGCGCCTTGCCGAGCTTGCTGAGGTCGCCCGTGACGCTCTGGTCCGGGTTCGCGGCCCGATAGGCCTTCAGATCGACGACAAGGTTGCGGGAGAGCCCGTCGATCACGTGCGAATCGATCGGGTGCGACGGCACGACCTCGCTTCGCGTGGGATCGCGGTCGGCCGCCGCATTGCGGCCCTCGGCCGCGAGCGCGAGCTGGTTCTTGGAGACCAACCATCGCGGCACCATGCGCGCGAGCGACTCGATGAGCCGCTTGTCGAGGAACTTGCCGAACTCGTCGACGACGCCGTCGCGCCACTCGAAGGCGCCCTTGGTCTGGACCCTGGAGTCATCGACCGGGCTCTGCTTGTCGACCACGGCGGCGTCGCGGCCCGCATTGATCACCGTGTCGATCGCATCTGGAGCGAGCATCGACCCGAGCGTGGCGTAGTGCTGGCCCCTGCCGGTCAGCGCCTTGATCGGTGCCCACAGCGCGGCTGCGAACTCCTTCGACGAACCCGACTTCCAGTGCGCAAACGGCGAGGTCAGCGCGAACTGCGTCTTGCTCAACCACGCCTCGAGTTGCTGCACGAGCGTCGGCGACCAGTTCCACATCCACGCCTGGGCCGTGTTCGCGAGCGGCCCGCCGCCGCTGTCGTTTGCCGTCGCGTTGAAGTGCTCGGGGTCGGTCTTGCGCTGGACCACCGGTGTGGCGGGCGCCACACCGGCGCCTCGCCCGGCCATCTGGTCAAGCAGCGGCTCCGCCGAGTGGCCGGCGACCACCGCATCGGCGACCGAGTCGGCGTGCTGCTCGAAGACGTCGCCGGTCTGGCCGAAACCGTCTTTGAGCGCCACGCCGCTGCGCTGCTGGACGACGTGCGCCGCTTCGTGCGCGGCGGTGTGGAGATCGGGCGTGCCGGCGAATGCGATGCGATCGCCTGCTGCGTACGCGCGCGCGCCGAGGGCGCCGCCCGCCGTGGCTGCGTCACCGCCGATCTGGCTGCGCACGCCGCGAACGTCGTGGCGCCCAAACGACGCCTGAATGGCGTCACCGTGAGGGAGCGGGGTAGCTGCGCCTGCGACGCCATGCGCGGCGATCGCGTGACCATGAGCCGCGTTCTCCTCCAGCAGGCCGCTGGGGATCCGTGTCGAGCTGCGCTGGACGAACGAATCCGTCAGCGCGAAGTGGCCGATCTTGACCGACCGAGCGTTGCCGTCCGCGCGGAGCTGGACGCTCTGCGCGGTCAGCGTGTGGTGCCCGAGCCCCCCACCATCCCCGTCACTCATGCCCGTTATGATACCGCGAGTTGCCCGCGCTCGGTCTCCCTCATCGGCTGAAATCACCCCCCCAGTGGATCTCCGGAGCGAGTGATCGCGGAGCAGCCCGGCCGCCTTCGCGCGGCGAGCTCACGAGGCGCTGAGGTAGAACGCGTGGAGCTGACCGTCCGCGTCGACCGTCATCGGGGTCACCTGCGCGTCGTCGCCGGTCACGGTGAACACGGTGAACGTGTTGGCGTCGTGCTCGACCATGTGCTGACTTCGATCGCGCACCAGCTCGAAGCGACCGCCGTTGGGCATCGCGCAGCGCAGCGGGCCGCTCGCTCCCTGACGCTCGCAGGAGGCGCGCCGTTGCGCCGCCCGGGACGGCGGGAAGACATAGAAGCCCGAGGCACAGCCCACCGTCACCTGGCGCAGCGGCTCGCCCGAGCGCAGCGGGAACGTCTCGTCCCACGTGACGTGCTCGTGACCGGCGACGTAGAAGTCCGCGTGGCCGTGCTCGAGGATCGGGCCGAGCTGGTCGACGAACGGCTGGGCCGGGCGGCGGATCACCGAGAACAGCGGGACATGGCCGAACACGAAGCGCAGCCGTGCGTTCGCGGCCGCCGCGAGATCGGCGGTCAGCCAGCCGGCAACCTCGCGGTCGATCGACTGGTCGACGACATGTGCGAGCGCGAAGTGCACGCCGTCGACGTCGAGGCTGTAGCTGTAGGGGGCGCGTGCATGTCCCGACCCCGTGCCGCGGTTGAGGTGGAACGGTGCCGCCCAGCCCTCGAGGTCGGCGAACGCTTGCTCGTAGCCCTCGCGCTGCCAGCTCAGGTACGTATCGTGATTACCGGCGATCGGCAGGACCGCGATCCCGGCGTCGTGCAGCGGCTCGAGCGCATCGGTGACCGCGGCCCACCACGCCTTGACCCGCCCGCGTCGGTGGTCGACGGTTTCGGACCCGTTCGTGTGATCGCCCGTGACGATCACGAGCCGCACGTGCATCGCGATCAGCGCCTGGATCGTCCGGTCGACCAGCGCCGCCCGCGGGTTGGGCAGGTGCAGGTCGGAGAGCACCGCGAAGCTCCACGGCCGCGACGTGGTCGGACCGACGACGACGCTCGCCATCGGCTCGCGCGCGGCGCGCGTCGACACGGTCGGCTCGAACGCCCACAGCACCTGGTCGGCTTCGGGTTCGCCGTCGTTGCTGGTGGGGTCGGGGACGTCGGCGGTGTCGATCGGCTCGTAGGCGCAGCCCGCGCTCGCCACGATGGCCAGCGCACCGAGGACCCACATCGCAGCCAGGCGCATGTGGAGAGACGCCGTGCGCGCCCGCGTTATTCGCGCGATCTGGCCGGCCCCTCGATCCGGCGGCGCTAGTTCCCGGCCCAGGTGCGGAAGCGCCCGCACTCGGCCAGCACTTCCTTGTAATACTTCGTGTTCGAGAACTTCTTGAAGATCGGGAACCAGGTCTTCGGGATCATCACCCCCGCGTCGACGTAGTCGTTCGGGCGCGCGTGCTGCTCCTTGGCGATCAGCGTGCCGAGCTCGGCCTTCGCGGCGAGCCACGCGGCCTCGGCCTTGCGCTCGCGGCTCCCCGAGGCTTCGTAGACCTGCTTGTAGTAGCGCTCGGCGACCCGCGCATCGCTCGTGTCCTGGTGCGTGCCCTCGGTGAACGACCGCGCGTTGCCGTTGTGCGTGATGTTGTAGAGCGCGTTGCCGAGCTGGAGCGCCGCCTGCGCACCCTTGTCGCCGCCGGCCTTCGCGATCGCGTCGAGCTCGATCAGGCGATCCACGAGGTTCTTGTGCGTCCACTTCGCCTTGTCGCCGAACTTCTCGTGATCGCAATCGTGGCAGTCGACCACGTGGATCACGAACGGGTCCGTGCGCAGCAGATCGGACTGCGCCTGCGTGGTCTCGAATACCCGCTTCGCGCCGGGGAAGTCGCCCTCGAGCGCGTAGCGCACGGCGAGCTCGCGCTGGAGATCCTCCTTGACGTGCGACGACGTAAGGACGAACCGATCGAACTCCGTGGTCCGTTGATCGGTGCGCGCGATCATCTCCTGGAGGTACGGCACGGACTGCCAGGTCGTCTTGATCTTGCTGTGCAGGCTGGCGTTGCCGTCGTCGAACGCGTCGCTGACGCCGTGCGCGAGGAACTCGGCGTCGATCATCTGGTTCGCGGTGGCATACGCGAGCGCGAGCTTCGTACGAACCTCGTTCGACACCGAGCGCATCCGCGTGAACGCGGGATCGATCTCGTGCATCAGCGTCGCGACCTCGGCCTCGTTCTTCGGGTTGATCTGCCAGTGCCCGACCAGCGCGATCGCGACGCTCGCCTTGGCCTGGCTGGCCACGCGCCGATCGCGGGGCGCCATCGCGACGGCCTTCTGCATGTGCGCGCGGGTCACCGCGAGGTCACCGCGCCTGGAGGCGAGGTGGCCCAGCATCAGCTCGTAGACGTACGGCTTGGCCGCGCCCGGCGTCGCGAGCAGCTTGGTCGCGAGCTGCTCGAGCTTGCCGTACGCCTTGTTCTGCGCCGCGACCTGCTGCTTGTCGGGCGGCGCCATGAACTGACGGTCGACCATGCTCTCGACCCGGCTCAGCTCGCGCACCAGCAGCAACGGGACAAGCTTCGACGTCGGGTCGAGCTTGAGGATCTGCTGCGCGCCGACGACGGGATCGTGCTTGATCCCGATCATCGACCACAACGCCGCCTTCTCCTTGGCATCCTTGGTCAGCCGCAGCGACTCCTGCCAGTCGGCCTCCTCCGCGGGCCTGAAGTCGAACACCGCCGCACCGGCGAGCGGCATGTAGCCGGCGTGGATCCGGGCCAGCTCGAGGTTCGCGCGCCCCGCCTGCCCGGTCCTGCGCAGCGCGCCGGCCACGTAGAACCGCGCGCGCCACCGGAGGTCCTCCGACGGCGCCGACAGGAGCGCGGTGGTCTTGTCGAAGAACGCGATCGTCGCCGGCCAGTCCTGGCGATAGAACAGCGCGCGCACCACCGCGAACGCGTAGCGCTGCTGGAGGAACGGCTCCTTCGCCGCCTTGAGCCCGCGCTGCGCCGCGCCCAGCTCCTTGCCGAGCGTGGTGCCGGGCTCGGGGCGCGGCTTGTCGCCCCAGATCTCGAACGTGACCTGCGACTCCATCCGCTTGAGCAGCTCGACGAACTCGACCGCGCTGTACAGCCGGCTCGCCGCGCTCGGCTTGGACCACAGCGAGCTGTCCTCGTAGCCATCCGGCGCCGTCGTGGTCTTGCCCGACAGCCGCTGCTCGAGCGCGAAGATGTCCTTGAGCTGCGCCTTGAACAGCACCTGCTCCCAGTCTTCGTCGGTCACCGCGTCCTGGAGGAAGCCCTGCCAGTCGGCGAGCATCGCGGCCTTCGCGCAGTGGTCGCACGCGCCACCGAACCCGGCCTCGAACGGGTCGTACGCGAGCCCGCCCCACGCATCGGCGCCGAGCACCCCCGGATCGAACGTGGTCATGTCGCTGATCGATGGCGACCAGCCCGCGCACGCCTCGGCGTCATCGCCGCTGTGCCAGGCGATCGCCGCGCACACCAGCGTCGCGATCGCCGCCGCGCTAGCGAAGCGCGCGAAACGTTTTTTCCAGCTGGTCCGTGCCATGGCGCGTGAGGTTCCTTTCCGAGAGATCGAACAGCGTGATCGTCCGGGCGTGGCCCGGTGTCGTGGCAGCGAGGTGAGGCGCGATCATGGCCGCGGCGGCCTGGGTCTCGGCGGGGCCGGTGACCTCGATCTTGAGCATATCGCCCTCGCGCAGCAGCTCGCCATGGAGGAACGCATCGCGCGTCGCGACGAAGCGATCCGCCCCGTCGGCGCGCAGGAAGCCCTGCGCCGGCAGCTCCGCCGGGTCGGTGCTCTGCAACAGGCCCACCACCAGCTCGTCGCGCGTGTGCACGGTCCACGACCAGATCGGCAGCGCGACGTCGAGCGGCAGCGGATAGTCATCGACGCGCGCGAGGTACTTTGCGGCGCTCTCGGCATCGAAGATCATCCGCGCGTCGGGATCCGCGGAGAACCTGCCCATGTTGTAGAACATCAGCGTGCCGCGCTCGACGGGCGGCACGCCGGTGCGCTCGCGGTACTTCACCTGGTGCAGCCGGATCGTCGACGACAGCCGCACAGGCGCCGCGAGCTTCAGCGCGCGCACGAACCCGAAGAAGCCCTCGCGCGTCGCGTCGGTCCAGTCGCAGTCGAGCTGCAGCTCGTGCACGGCGAACCCGAGCGCGGCGGCGCGACCGGCCACCTTGCGCCACGCCTCGCCCGCGACCGCCGGCAGCTGGGCCGGCGTCAGGTGCTTGAACACCTCGGCCTTGAGGTAGACCACCGGCACGATCTCGACGCCGGCGGGCACCGGCCCCGCACCGCTGACGGGGCCCAGCGTCGCCACCGCACCGTCGGCCCAGCCGAGGTCGAACACGCGCAGGTAGATCCGCTCGACCTGGAGCGCCGCGATCGCCTGCTGCTCTGCCGGCGACAGCGCGAACGTCGTGCGCCAGAAGTAGAACGCACGACCTGCCTCGGGCCCCGGCGCTTCGCTCCGCCGGCCGCAGCCGGCCACGAGCGCCACGAGGATCAGGAGCCGGACCATCCAAGGCAAACGCACCGCAGGGAGACAATAATCTCCGTGCGGGGCATCCGTCCCGGATTCCGCCGAAACCGTGGCCCTCGTTCGGTACGGGTTGAAAAACAGCGACTTCGCACGATCTCAGGTGGTTACCGGCGCCACCCTGGCATGCGTCCGACGCAACCTCGGGACCCAGTGACCGTGTGCGCGATGACCGCGGACCGTACGTACGCCGCCGCGGCGTCGTTCGGCCTGCTACCATGAGCACGATGCTCGGCGACGGCGCTCGCAAGCACGCGACGTACGAGGATGTCCTCGCGGCTCCTCGTCATCTCGTGGCCGAGGTGATCCGAGGCACCCTGTCCTTGCTCCCGCGCCCGCGTCCCCTGCACGCCCGTACGAGCTCGCGGCTCGGGATGCGCCTCGGCGGCTTCGATGGCGAAGGCGACGACGGACCGGGCGGGTGGGTGATTCTCGACGAGCCCGAGCTCCACCTCGGGCGTGAGATCCTGGTTCCCGATCTCGCCGGATGGCGGCGCGAGCGGATGCCGGTATTGCCGACGGAGCTTGCGTACTTCGTGCTGGCTCCTGACTGGGTCTGCGAGGTGCTGTCGCCCACGACAGCGCGCATCGATCGCAGCGACAAGACGGAGATCTACGCCGAGCACGGCGTCCGCCACGTCTGGCTTATCGATCCGGATGTCCAGACCCTGGAGACCCTGCGACTCGACGGAACGACGTATCGCCTGGTCAAGACGTTCAGTGGAGATGCGCGCGCCCGCGCAGAGCCATTCGATGCCATCGAGCTCGCCCTGGCTTCGCTCTGGCAGCGCTGAGCTCGGCACGGCGAGGAACAGCTCGTGCAGCTTGTTGCCCGAGCCGCCGATGGGTGGCCTGATCGAGGAACATGCCGGTTGCCACGTGGCAACCGAGGTGCTGGCGGCAGGCCGACGCACACACGTCCGGTGGGCCTCGCCTGGGGCGAGTCCCGGAGAGCCTTCGGTCGCCCTGAACGTAAAGGCTTTCCTCGCTGAGCGAGGCACTTCGCGTCCTTGACGCCGGATTGACTGCGGCTGGAGAGCGACCATGCGGGCCGGTGGCCCGTCGGGCGCGGCTACTCGACGAGAAACCTCTGGTACTTCCGTGACTTCTACCTGACGGATCGAGAGCGAGCGCCCTCGATCCGGGCCGAGGTATTCCGCGCGAGCCTCGTGCTGAATTCAAAGCCGATCGACGCAGCCAAGATTCTGCACGAGGCTGGTGCAGAATTCGCCCGGGGGTTTTCCAGCCGCCTGTCGTGGACGCACTACCGTGCGCTGCTCAAGGTGAGCGACCCGGCAGCGCGCGCCTTCTACGAGATCGAGGCCGAGCGCGAGAACTGGTCAACGCCCCACCTCGGGCGCCAGATCTTCACCGCGCTCCACCTGCGTCTGCTCAAGAGCCGGAACAAGGCCGGCGTGATGGAGCTTGCTCGGAAGGGGCAGACCGTCGAGCGGCCGAGCGACCTCATCAACTCGCCTCTCATCCTCGATTTCCTGGGGCTATCTGGCCGTCACGAGTACCGAGAGAGTGACCTCGAGACTGCCATCATCAGCAAGCTGTCCCAGTTCCTCTTGGAGCTGGGCAAGGGCTTTGCGTTCGTCGCCCGCCAGAAGCGGATCTCCTTCGACGACGATCACTCTTCATCGACCTCGTCTTCTACAACATCCTGCTCAAGTGCTACCTGCTGATCGATCTCAAGCTCCGCAGGCTCACGCACCAGGACGTCGGGCAGATGGACAGCTACGTGCGGATCTTCGACGCGCACGAGCGCGCGCCGGGCGACGGGCCGACCATCGGCCTCATCCTCTGCGCCGAGGAGAACCACACGATCGCGCGCTACTCGGTCCTGAACGAGTACAAACAGCTGTTCGCCGCGAAGTACCTGACGTACCTGCCCAGCATCGAGGAGCTCGAACGCGAGCTGGAACGCGATCGGCGCATCGCCGAGGCCGTCGTCGAGATGCCGCACGCCGTCAAGCCATCGTCGCGCGCGAAGGGCCGCAAGAGGTGACGACGGCGTTGTCGCCAGCGGCGGCGTCCTACAACAAGGCGACCGCGCTATCGTCTGCGGTGACCCATCGAGCCCATGGAGAAGCAGCCGATCACGAGAGTCGGGGACGGTGATGATCCGATCGCGGTAGAATGCCGGCGCGACTACCGACGACGTCCACAATCCTGGAACCCACCCCGAGCGCTCGAACCCTCGAACATCACCCTCGCGCGCATACATGGCGATACGTTGTTCGTCATCGGACCAAACAAGGCGTGCGATACGCTCGGGCAACGCGCGCACCGCATACGTGGTCTCGAGCATCACCTCATGTTCCGTGACCCGGTGGCACCCGAAATCGCCCACAGATTTGCCTGAGGAGCCAAAAATCGAGTCCATCTTGTATTAAAGGGAGTGTCCCAAAAAGGAGGTCACCATGCCGAGGACATCAACTGCTGCGACTCAGAACCACATCCGTCCATTGTGCGGCGAGCATCTCGCCAACGATCGCCGGGATCGAGGCTTCGTTCGTCACCTCCATCGGGCACCGTCCGCGACGCTGGCGATAAGGGCGAACCGGATGACCGTCGGCGAGCGAGCCTATTTCGAGCGGACCGGTTGGTGCCCGTTCGAGATCGGGAAGCGAGACGCGCCGTAGGGACAGCCACTGACGAGCGCCGTCGCAAGCGCATAGCTCGGTTACGCCGATGGGATGAGCGTCTCGATGGCCTTCTCGACGAGCCAATCGAGCAGCTCTAGATCTCGCTCATCAAGGGTCACGTTTCTGGACGGTTCGAGCGAAATCCTCACCCGCTTCCAGGTGTTAGCGCCGGCAATCGCGACCATTTGTTTGGCGTTCGCAGCGGGTTCGGCGGCCCACCGTTGACGAGCGGGCACCAATCGCTTGGCGTCATCGGCGTGCTGTCGTGCGGTAGCGCAAGGCGTCGACGACCAGAGAGAAGGCAGGCGACGCCTGCTTCCGGCTCGTGTAGTAGAGGTGAAAGCCGGTGAACGGCTGTGACCAGTCGTCGAGGACGACCTTGAGCTCGCCGGTCTCGACGTACGGCTTCGCTTGGTCCTCAGGAACGAAACCGATGCCGATGCCTTCGCGCGCGGCGACGAGCATCTCGTCGACGCCGTTGACCGAGACCTGACCTTCCACACGCACCTTGACCTCGCGTCCGTTCTTCTCGAACTCCCAGGCGTACATACCGCCCGAGAGACGGAGGTTGATGCAGCAGTGGGTGGTTAGATCTTGGGGCTTCTTCGGCGGCGAGTTCAGCGCGAAGTAGCCCGGCGTTCCAACGGCGATCAATCGAACCGGCGGACCGATCGGGACCGCGATCATCCCGCGGGC
Organism: Cumathamnion decipiens; assembly: GCA_032356425.1. Lineage (NCBI taxonomy): Eukaryota > Rhodophyta > Florideophyceae > Ceramiales > Delesseriaceae > Cumathamnion > Cumathamnion decipiens. Next base: position 6,220 of record JAUKWE010042153.1, on the reverse strand, counting down.
GACTTGCTCACCGAGGCGAACGCCCGCGTCGTAGCGCTCGGCAACGATGTCGGTCAGCCCGTAATCGACGACGATGTCGACCTTGATGTCTCGATACGCGCGCAGAAGCGGCGCCAGCTTCGGCAAGAGGATCGTCTTCGCGGCGTGATCGCTCGTGGTGATGCGGATAGTTCCGGCAGGCTTGTCGCTCATCGCCGACAACGCGCTCATCTCGGCCTGCACCTCTTCGAGGCGCGGTGCCGCTGTCTGCAACAGGTGCTCGCCAGCTTGCGTCGGCGACACGCTGCGCGTGGTGCGCGTGAGCAGGCGGACGCCCATGCTCTGTTCGAGGCGCTGCACCGCGTGCGAGATCGCCGACTGCGATAGGCCGAGCTTCTTCGCAGCTTTCGTGAAGCTGCGCTCGCGAGCCACCTCCAGAAACATGAGCAGGTTGCTCAGATCATCGCGAGCCATCGGACGTCATCGCCTCCCTTGCCAGGCTAACAGCTCCGGACAGCATTCACCACGCGGCTGCATCAGGTGGTCCGTGCGATGCCGCTCATGGTGGGCGCTGACACGGCGGAATGAGTGAGATCGCAGCTGGTTAGGCTACGGATGACCACTTATCCGATTTGTTCATGAGTCCATGCGCGGACACGGGCTAGTCGACGCGTATTGCGGGCCGTACAGAGAAGACACGCAGCGTTTTGTTGGTCGAAGCCGAACCCGGCGGCAGGAAAGCATCGTGATGGATCCCAAGAGCCCCGCAATCAAGTTGAACAACGGCGTCGAGATGCCGCTCCTCGGCCTCGGCGTTTTTCAGAGCCCGCCCGATGAGACGCTCGGTGCAGTCGAGGCGGCCCTGGGCAGCGGCTATCGGCTGATCGATACCGCCGCCGCCTACCGGAACGAGGAGCAGGTTGGTGAGGCGATTCGGCGCAGCGGGCTCAGGCGCTCGGACGTCTTCGTCACGACGAAGCTATGGATCAGCGACTACGGGTACGACCAGGCGCTCCACGGCTTCGATCGGAGCCTGCGAAAGCTCGGCCTCGAATACGTCGACCTGTACCTGCTGCACCAGCCGGTGCCTACGGAGTTCGAAGGAACGGCGGCGGCGTATCGCGGTTCGGAGAAGCTGCTCGCGGACAAGCGCGTACGCGCGATCGGCGTGAGCAACTTCAGCGCGACGCACATCGAGAACCTGATGCGTACGGCGAAGGTGACGCCCGCCGTGAATCAGATCGAGCTGCATCCCTTCTTCGCGCAACGCGAGTTGCGTGCCGAGCACGCGCGCCGCGGCATCGTCACGCAGGCGTGGTCGCCGATCGGAGGCATCAACCGCTACAGGCCGGGCGCGCCCACCGAGGATCCGTTCACGAACCCGACGATTCGCGCGCTGGCGGAGAAGTACAAGAAGACACCCGCGCAGGTCATCCTTCGCTGGCATCTCGAGAACGGGGTGTCACCGATCCCGAAGTCGGTCCACGCCGATCGCATCGCGCAGAACATCGACGTCTTCGACTTCATGCTCGCGCCGGATGAAGTTGCCGCAATCGAGGGGCTCGACAAGGGCGTGCGCAGCGGCCCCGATCCGGAGACGTTGAGCCTGAAGACCTACAACGTTCGCATCGAGGACTAGACGTCATGGGCAACAACGTCCAGGAGAAGATCATCGTCATCACGGGCGCGAGCAGCGGGCTCGGCGAAGCCGCCGCGCGGCACCTGTCGGCGCAAGGCGCGACGGTCGTGCTCGGCGCACGGCGCATCGAGCGTATCCAGACACTCGCGAGGGAGCTGACGAGCAACGGCCGCAAGGCGCTCGCGATCCAGACGGATGTGACGAAGCACGAGCAGGTTAAGCGGCTCGTCGACACGGCCGTGACGAGCTTCGGTCGCATCGATGTCCTCATCAACAACGCGGGGCTGATGCCGCACTCGCCGCTGGAGCGCCTGAAGATCGAGGACTGGGATCGCACGATCGACGTCAACATCAAGGGCGTGCTCTACGGGATTGCCGCGGCCTTGCCGCACATGAAGCAGCAGAAGAGCGGCCACATCATCAACGTCTCGTCCGTCGCGGGGCACAAGGTCGGCCCTGCGGGGGCGGTCTACTCGGCGACGAAGACCGCCGTCCGCGTGCTCACCGAGGGACTTCGCCAGGAGGTGAAGCCGTACAACCTCCGGACGACGATCATCTCGCCGGGCGCCGTCACGACGGAGCTGCCGACGAGCATCACCGAGCCTGACATCGCCACGGGCATCCAGCAGTTCTACGACAAGGTCGCGATTCCGGCGGACTCGTTCGCGCGCGTGGTCGCGTTCGCGATCGGCCAGCCCGATGACGTCGACATCAACGAGATCCTCTTTCGACCCACACGCCAGGAGCTGTGATGAGCGACATGAAGCGGCGGTCCTTCCTGCGGTCTGCTGGCGCGCTGGCGGCCACGCCGTTCCTCGCCAACGTGGGCTGCGCTCGTCCGATTGCGAGCACGCCAAAGGCGGTCCCGACGAACGCGGTCGTACCTGCTGCCATCGGACGACGAAGGCTCGGTTCGCTGGAGGTGTCGAGTGTCGGGATGGGGGTCCAGAACACGAGCCGGACCTACGAGACGACGATCCCGAGCCGGCCGCAGATGATCGGCAACATCCGGGCAGCCTTCGAGCACGGCGTCACCTTCTTCGACGCGGCCGAGGCTTACGGCCCGTTCGAGGTCGAGCGAATCCTGGGAGAGGCGATCGCACCGTTCCGCGACAAGGTTGTCATCACGTCGAAGTTCGGTTGGAACATCGATCTCGAGACGGGCCAGCGCCTTCCCGGGCTGAACAGTCAACCGGCGCACATCAAGCTGGCCGTCGAAGGCATGTTGAAGCGCCTCCGTACGGATCGCATCGATCTGCTCTACCAGCATCGCGTGGACCCCGCGGTACCGATCGAGGACGTGGCCGGCGCCGTGAAGGATCTGATGAGCCAGGGGAAGGTCCTGCACTGGGGGTTGTGCGAGATGGGACTCAAGACCCTGCGTCGCGCTCACGCGGCGCTGCCTGTCACGGCCGTGCAGAACGAGTATTCGATGCTGTGGCGCGGACCGGAAGCCGAGGTCATCCCGCTCTGTCAGGAGCTGGGCATCGGCTTCGTGCCGTGGAGTCCACTCGGCGTCGGCTTCCTCACCGGAGCCATCGACGACAAGACCCGGTTCGCGGAAGGCGACATCCGCGGTGTCGAGTCGCGCTTCTCGCCTGAAAATCTTCCGCACAACCTGGCGCTCGTGCAACTGCTCCAGCGCTGGGTAGAACGGAAGAGCGCGACGCCAGCGCAGATCGCGCTCGCATGGTTGATGGCGCAGAGACCTTGGATCGTCCCCATCCCGGGAACCACGCAGATGTCGCACATGCTCGAGAACATCGGGGCGGCGACGGTGCGCTTCGGGGCGGCCGAACTCGTCGAGTTGAATACAGCGGTTGCTGCGATCGAGGTGCGTGGCGCACGTCTTCCGGATCAGGTGCTCGTGTTCTCGGGCGTGGAGGCGCCGCCCAAGAAATGATGGAGCGGCGTACCTTCTTGGGGCTGTCGGCGGTGGCCGCAGCGAGCGTCACGCTCGGTTGCTCGCGATCGTCATCGAATGCGAGCGCGAGCACCGGTAGCAACAAGACCCGAAGCGCGCCAGCTCCCGATCGGAAGGTGTTGCTCGTCTTCTTCTCGCGCGCTGGCGAGAACTACTTCAACGGTGGCCGGAAGGTGCTCGAGATCGGCAACACCGAGGTCGTGGCTGGAACGATCCGCGAGGCCCTGCGCTGCGACGTGTTCCGCATCCAGCCAATGGAACCGTACTCCGACAAATACGAACCGACCGTTCAGCGGAACGTCCGCGAGCAGGAGGAGAACGCCCGCCCGGGCGTCGTCAACATGCCCGCCTCGATCACGGCGTACGACACGATCCTGATCGGCAGCCCGATCTGGAACGTGCGCGTCCCGAGGATCATGCTCACGTTCGCCGAACACTTCGACTTCGCCGGCAAGACGGTTCATCCGTTCACGACGTACGCGATGAGCGGGCTCGGTCACGCCGTCGAGGAGTACAAGTCGGCCTGCCGAGGCGCGACGATCGGCAAGGCGCTGGCGATCCATGGGGAGGAGGTCGAAAGCAGCCGGCCCCAGGTCGAGGCGTGGCTGCGGAGCGTGAAGCTCCTCGCGTGAGGAGTCTCGGTCCCATCCTTGCTGGACAGACACGAGAAAGGAGAGCGCGTCATGGAGATCAAACGAGGCGGTACGCAGGCGTCACAGAAGGCGCCCACCGAGCACTTCACGGGGAACGTGCGCATCGATCCGTTGTTCCAGCCGAACGGCACGCAACGCACGATGGGCGTGTACGTAACGTTCGAACCGTGTGCGCGCACGGACTGGCATACCCATCCCATGGGGCAGATCCTGATCGTCACGTTCGGATGTGGGCTCGTGCAGAGCTGGGGCGGTCCGATCGAAGAGATCCGCGCAGGCGATGTCGTGTGGGCGCCACCCGACGAAAAGCACTGGCACGGCGGGACCCCGACCACGGCGATGCAACACATCGCGATCACCGAAGGCGCCGAGTGGCTCGAGAAGGTCACCGACGAGCAATACGGCGCGGCGAAAGGGGCGAGTCATGCAGACGCGCAAACTGGGAAGAAGTGACCTCGAGGTCTCGGCCATCGGGCTGGGCTGCATGGGGCTCAGCTTCGGGTACGGGCACGCCGTCGAGCGGTCCGCGGCGGTCGCGCTGATCCGCAGCGCGTTCGATCTGGGGATCACGTTCTTCGACACCGCCGAGGCGTACGGCGCCTACAACGAGGAGATCGTCGGCGAGGCACTCGCGCCGATCCGCGATCAGGTCGTCATCGCCACCAAGTTCGGCTTCAAAGACGGCGACTCGAAGATCGGAATGGACAGCCGACCGGAGCGGATCCGCACCGTGGCCGATCAATCGCTCAAGCGGATGAAGACCGACCGGCTCGACCTCTTCTACCAGCACCGGCCGGACCCGAACGTTCCGATCGAAGACGTCGCCGGCACGGTGAAGGAGTTGATCCACGCCGGCAAGGTCAAGCACTTCGGCCTCTCCGAGGCCGGCGCTCAGACAATTCGTCGCGCTCACGCAGTACAGCCGGTCACAGCGGTTCAGAGCGAATACTCGATGTGGTGGCGCGAGCCCGAGCAAGAGATCATCCCGACGCTCGAGGAGCTTGGCGAAGACGTTCGCAAGATCGGCGAGGCGCTCGCGAGCATCCAGGTCGTCGGCGATCGGTACCCAGCTCATCTCGCGTCGCGCGCGGGAAAGTAGCCGCGCTCGCCCTGCTCGACGTCGCGCAGCACGAGAAGCGGCCATTCGCGCTGCTCTGCTTCGACGGCGCGGTGAAGCACGGGTCGATCGTGGTCCCCGGCGCAGCCCTGCGTCAATCACCACGGCCGTCAACGCAGACGCGTCGAAAAGGTGCTCACGACGAAGGGCGCCAACCAGGTACCTGCTGACCGACAGGCATGTTTGCACCGCGCGATGACGAGCCAGGGTGCTGGCGTGACCCTGCTCGTGTTCCTGGGCGTAGTCGTCGTAGCCGGAGGTACGCTGTGATAGCCCGCGTCGCGACCGGATTGAACGTCGTGAACGACGAGACCACATTGCGCGCCTTCTGCGCTCGCATCCTCGGATGGGCGACCGAGCGCACCGATGCCGTCGAACACGCGCTCGACTCGATTTACCTCGGCGTCGAACGTCAAGCCGTGCTCGTGCTCCTCGGCGAAACCGACCTCGTGCCGCTCGCGCACGCCTTGCACCGGCGCACCCTCGGCAACGACCAGGCGTTCGTCGTGTGCGACCCACACCGGGGCGACCTGTCCGCTACGGTCCGGTCCCCGGCGAACCACGTGAGCGGCGTTGCTGGGCTCGCGGCAGCTACAGGCGGATCCTTGTGCGTGCGCCGGTCTCGACTGCCGCTGGATTTCTCGTCGATGGTCGCGCGGGTGCGAGATCCGAACGCCAACGCGCAGCTCATCGTCTGCGCAGATGGGCGCCATGACGCCGATCCATTCATCACCCTTCCGGTCCCGATTCGGGTGCCATCCCTCACGACTCGCATGGACGAGCTACCGCGCATAGTAAACGAGTACGTGGCGGACGCCATCGCCGAACTCGGAGAGGCACGATCATGAAGCTGCCGAAGCCGTTCGCTCGAGGAGCAAAGCTGTGGTTCAGCTACAAGGACCCGGCGA
>JAUKWE010042042.1:0-26505 GCA_032356425.1 Cumathamnion decipiens | reverse complement strand
CAGCCGGTGGCGGCGACTTCGCCGCGGCAGACGCCTTCGACGCCTTCGACGACTTCGCCGAGGCCGCTGGCGCCGCTGGCGCCGCTGGCGCGCTCGGCGAGGGCGCCGCCGGTTGTCGAGCGGCGCGGGAGGGCGCTGGCGTCGGCGCCGGGGGTGGTGAGAGCACCATCGTCGGATCGCGTTGCGCGGAGGTACGTGACCCTCCGCGCGCGGGTGTGCGCGGCTCGGGTGCCGCAGCAGGCGGCGGATCACCCGTATCACCACCCGTATCACCAGAAGACGGCGAGGGGGCAGCTGCGCCCCGCTCGCCCGCTCGCCGCGGTTCGCGCTGATGGCCCGGCCACTCCCACATCGAGCGCGCGGTCTCGGCAGGCGTGTTCGGAGCCGGCGTGCTGGCAGGGGTCGCGAAGGCCGGGGTGAGTCCGGGAGCCGGGGATTTGAACGCCGGAGCGCTCGGGGCCCCCGGCTCGACCGGCGGCGCGGGTACGGGCGGTGCTACGCCCGTCCCGGGCGTGCTCTCGGGCTCGTCATTCGTGGCGTCACCGTTCTCGTCGCCCGCAGAGGCGTCGGCCGGATTGCCGTCCTGACCACGTTGAAAGAGCCGCGAGAAGATCCCCATCAAGCCTTCCGACAGCGATCATCCACGTGATCGCCGCGTGCGAAGCACACTATCAGAATCGCGCGCGCCAGCGATGTGTTCCTTCGGTGACAATGTCTGGACGGAACGTCCATGCGCAATCCTGTGGCGTCGCTTCCGGAGTATCGACGCGTTGATCGCGCTTGCGAGCCGTGGAGAGCACCTGCGAGCAGAAAGTCGCGGGGGGTTATTGCGTCGGATCGTCGAGCCCGCTGCCCTTGCCGCCGCCGAACTTGTCCCACACGTTGACGGAGGTCCCGGCCGGCGTCGGGTTGCGCGGACGCGTGCCGGGCGCTGGCGCCGGCGCCGGCACGATCGCCGGCCCGGGGGCCTTGATCGCCGCCGCGAACTCGCGAGGCGCACCACCCTCGGCCGCGACCTTCAAGCGCAGCGTGCCACCGTGCTCGACGAGCCCGCCGTACTCCTCGCCGGCGAGCTTGCCGAACAGCGCGGCGTCGCCGACCTCGCGGCCACCCACCCCCAGGACGATGTATTGCTCGGCGAGCCCGAGATCCTGGAGCGGGCCCCGGGCGAGCGCGACGAGCACGGCGCCGTGCTCGAGCCTGGGGTAGCGCCAGCTGATCAGCGGAAACAGGTCGACCGCGGTCGCGCCGAGCGCGCTGGTGCGCTGCGTGTAGCCCTCGAGCAACCTCGCGAGCTCGGTGGCGCCGAGCGTGACCTGCGCGAACGCGAGGGTGCGCTTGCCGTCGGGGGTCTGGTACTCCTCCCAGTAACGGCCGGTCGGCGCCGCCGGCACCGCGCCGCCGCCGGTGGTGCGCAGCGCCTGCGCCACGGCGCGCCGCGCTTCGCGAACCTCGCGCCGCGCGCTCGTGTTGCTCGGATCGCGATCGAACGCGGCGAGCTTGGCGTCGCGCGCCGCGGCGTAGATCGGCACCACGGCCTGCCTCCAGGTGGCGTCCGTGATCCGGACCGCGAGCGCGTTGGCGACCGCATCGAAGGCGGCATCCGCGGCTTCGTCCTCGGCGTCGTCCTGCCGCGCCGAGACCGACGACACGCCGACACACGACAGCGCCTTGCCGGCGGTCTCGCTGCAGGTCGCCGCGGCCGGCGCGGCGCTCGCGATCCACGGTGGCCGCACCTCGGCGCTGCGGCTCGTGATCGCCCCGAGCCCGGCCGGCGCCGGCTTGCCGGTGACCCGCTGATAGGCCAGGTAGCCGCCCGCGGCCACCACGACCGCGAGCAGCGCCGCGAGGATCGGCACGGCGGCCGACGAGCGCGCCGCGGGCCGCCCGTCCGGCGGCACGATCAGGCCCCCGGCTGGCGCCGGCTTGCGGGCAGGCCCGCCGGCCAGGACCACCCGCTCGCGCAGGATCGCGATCGACTTGACGAGCTCCGGGCCCGCGGTCGGCCGCGGCATCGTCGGTAGCAGCGTCATCACGGTCTCGCCCGCGTGGCACTGCATCGCGCGCTTGCACTCGGGACACCGCAGCTCGGGCGCGGTGGCGAACTTGAGCACGTCGTAGTGCGCGCCGACATCGACGTTGTGCGCGCTGGTCGTCCCGCAGCCCGCGCAGGTGTACGGCATCAGCACCGTGAGCACCTGGACCTTGGGGTTCAGATCATCCCGCGTGCACAGCTTCTCGATGAAGGCCGGCGGGGCCGAGGCGAGGCACACCCGCTCGGCGACGGGCGCGACCATCGCGATGAAGCCGCGCCACTCCATCGCGCCGGCCGGCTCGATCTTGCCGATCGCGCCCAGATCGACGATCACGGTGCCTTCGAGGCCCTCGGCGAGCTTGTCGCGCGGGAACGAGCCATCGAGGTCGCCGTTGAGCCGCAGGTAGGTCGTGCGGCCCTCGATCACCTTGTCGACCCGCAGCTTGCGGTTGAGATCGCTGACCGCGTAGTTGAGCTTGCTGGCGAGGAACGCCTCCACCACGGGCTCGAGCTGGAACCTGTCCTGCCCGATCAGGTACGAGAAGTAGGTCGCGCCGTCCTCGTCGAAGTACATCGACTCCTTGCACGACAGGCACGGCCGCTCGGCGAGCTTGCCCGCCTTGATCGCCTCGAGATCGCGATCGATCTGCAGCAGCACGCGCTGCTCGGAGTCGCAGTAGTCGCAGCGAAACGGCACGTAGAAGCTGAACACGCGCCCGCTGCCGGCGAAGTTGGCGACCATGTTGAGCTGGTCGACGACCTTGGGCGCGCACTCGATCAGGATCATCGACCGCGTGCACTTGCCCGCCGTGGTCACGAAGTCGACCCACTCGCGGATGCCGAACGAGCTGATCTTCGCGACGCCGCCGAGATCGAGCACCAGGGTGTCAGCGCCCGCGGTCATCCCGAGCTTCTTGCCTTCGAACCCCTCGTCGATCGTCCCGACGAACCTGAGGCAGGCCACGGCCCCGTCGGCGAACTTCTCGATCACGAGCTTGGGGGCGGCGCCCGGCGGGACGACCGGCTGCGACGGACGGCTGACGGGGCGATCGGCGGGGTGCATCAAGCTCTCCAGAAGTGCAGCGACTTCGCCTGGGTCCGGAACTCGCGAAGGTTCATGTCGAGCTCGAACAGCGCCGTGACCTCGGTCTGGCGATCCGGGACGACGTCGAAGAACAGGGCGGTCGAGGCGTTGTGGCACACCATCATGCCGAGGCCCGCGCCGCCGTGGGACCGATCCTGCTCGCCACCCGCGAGGCCGCGCGCGAGGCCGTCGAACACGTGGCGGCGCTCGAGGCGGCCGAACGGATCGCGGATCTGCAGCGCGAGCCGCGTGCCGTCGGTCGCGATCCGCACCGCGGGACGCTCGTGGTCCGCGAGCACGATGTCGGCCTTGCGGTCGCCCGCGTACTTCGGGCGGCCGCGGGCGTCGATCGGCGCGTCGTACATCGCGTTCATGAGCAGCTCGTGACCGAGCTCGGCGAACATCTCGGCGATCCGCCGGGGCACCTGGAGCGCGCCGACGAAGTCCTGGATCTGGGTCGCGGCGGCGTCGCGATCGGCGGTCGTGCGCACGTCGATGTCGAGCGCCGTGAACCCCCAGTCGAGGTAGGCCCCGAGCGGCGGCGCCGGCACGCCTTGCAGCCGGCGCGCGAGCATCGTGAGCTCCCAGGCCCGCGGCGGCGACTCGAAGTCGCGGCGGCCGAGCACGTGGTCGATCGTGGCGGTCTCGACGAGGTAACGCAGCGACCGCCGCAGCGGCTCCGCCGTCCACAGCACCCCCCGCAGCCCCGGCCGCGCGCGGGTCTGCTCGGCGACCAGGTCACCATCGAACGTGTCGGCGCACAGGACCTGGACGCCGTCGAGCTGCGCCGGGACGGCGGCCGGATCCTCGACCGTCACCGCAGAAGCTCCGGTGGCCATGAACAACCGAGCCACCTTGCGGCCCACGAGCTTGTTGCGTTCCAGGATGACGACTTGCATCACGTAGGCCCCTACGTTCGACACTCCCTTCCCGTTGCGGCCAGCGGCCTTGGGGCGAAACGCTATCACAGGGTGGCTCGTGGACCCGGCCGTAAGAGTGGTGGGCTGTGCTACGCTGGTGACGTGAGGGTACGAGCTGGTGCGACAGTCTGCGTCGCCCTGACTGCGGGGGCGCACATCGCATACGCCGAGGGAGCCCCCGTGCCGGCCGCGTGTGCCGACGGCAAGGACAGCGCATGCGCCACCAGGACGGCCGCCCCGCTGTACCAGACGGTCGCCACGAAGAAGCCGCGCGCACAGCTCTCCGACTTCCTGGTGCCGCCCGCGCTGCGCGCGGTGAAGGCGCGCGACTGGGCGAAGGCCATCCCGCTCTACCAGGCGCTCGTCGTCGCGCGCGGCCCGGGCAGCCCCGAGGCCAGGCAGCTCGCCACGCTGTGGACGCTCGCCGGTCAGAACGAGCGCGCCGCCGAGGCGTGGCGCGACTACGCCGCCGCGGCCGCCGATCCCGGCGCGCAGGCCGCCGCGGCCGCCGAGGCGACCCGGCTCGGCAGCATGTCCGATCCGTTCGCCGACAAGCTCGTGCTCGCCGAGCAGACCGGCGACGCGCGGAGGGCGTTCGCGCTCGGCCGGGCCGCGTTCGCCGCCCGGCAGTATGGCGACGCGCTCGTCTACTTCCACGTGGGCTATGCCCTCGCGCCCGAGCTCCCCGGCTTCCTCCGCGAGCTCGGCGCGACCTACGACAAGCTCGGCGCGGACCAGCCCAAGCGCGAGTTCTATCGCCGCTACCTCGTGCAGCGCCCGATCGGCGGCAACGCCGACCTCGTCCGGGCCGAGCTGACCCGCGACAAGGATCTGCTCGGCACCCTGGAGGTCTCGTCGAGCCTGCCGTGCACCGAGCTGTGGATCAACCGGCAGCGGCTGACCGGCAAGGTGCCCGACAAAGGGATCGTCGTCGCCCCGGGAAATTACAAGGGGCTGTGCTTCAATCCCAGGTACGAGATGGCGCTGTTCGAATATGCCACCGTCCTGCCCGGCAAGCCGGCGGCGATGGCGTTCCGGTGGGGCATCGTCGAGAATCGCCTCGAGCACCCGCTCGGGCGGATCGCGCTCGAGAACCCCAAGGCTCCCGGCGTCATGATCGATCTCGGCATCACCTCGACCGAGATCGGCGTCGCCGCGCCCGCCGACGGCCGCAAGCTCAAGATGGTCCTCAAGGACGACTCCGGCGTGCGAACCGAGGCGCGGATGGTGCAGATCGAGCCCGGGCAACGGCTCGTGGTGACGTGGTAGGTGGTAGTTAACCGTGGTGTCTGACCGCCCGTCGCAAGAAGGCAAGCTGTCGGCGGGTGCGCCGAACGAGCCGGTGCCGTTCGGCCGCTACTACCTGCTCGGCCTGATCGCGCGCGGCGGCATGGCCGAGGTCTATCGCGCCAAGCCGCAGGTCGGCCCGCGCCGGCTCCTCGCGGTCAAGGTGATGCGGCCGCAGCTCGCGCGCGAGGCGCGGTTCGTCGACATGTTCCACAGCGAGGGCAAGCTCGCGCTCCTGCTCAGCAACAACCGCTGCATCGTCGAGACGGTCGAGCTCGGCCAGCACGAAGGCCGGCACTTCATCACGATGGAGTACATCGGCGGCCGCGATCTGACGCAGGTGCTGCGGCGCTGTCAGGAGACCCAGCAGCGCATCCCGGTGCCCCACGCGGTGTATATCGCCGCGCGGATCGCCGAGGGCCTGCACTTCGCGCACACGCTCGCCGGTCCCGACGGCCGCCCGCTCAACATCGTCAACCGCGACGTGTCGCCGTCCAACGTCCGGCTGTCGTACGACGGCGACGTCAAGCTGCTCGACTTCGGCATCGCGCAGGCGCTGATGAAGTTCACCAGCGAGATCGGCATCCTCAAGGGCAAGTTCAGCTACATGTCGCCCGAGCAGATCCGCGGCATGCCGCTCGACGCGCGCACCGACGTGTTCTCGGCCGGCATCATCCTGCACGAGATGCTGACCACCGAGAAGCTGTTCCGCGGCGACACCGAGTTCGCGCTGATGGAGAAGGTGCGCAAGGCCGAGGTGCCGGCGCCGTCCGACTTCAACCGCCGGGTCACCGCCGAGCTCGACGCGATCAGCCTCAAGGCGCTCGCCCCCAACGTCGCCGATCGCTACCAGAGCGCCGCGCAGCTCGCCGCGGATCTCGACGCGCTGATCGGCAGCTATCGCTTCGATCCCAAGGAGCTGCGGCAGTTCATGCGCCAGCTGTTCCGCAAGGAGTACGCCAAGGAGGTCGAGGACACCCAGATCGCGCTCGACGCGGCGGTGGTCCCCGGCGGGTTGTCGATGTCGATGTCGACGACGGCGAACTATCGGATCCCCGTGCTGCCGCCCCCGAGCGCGGGACCGCCGGCCGAACCTGTGCCGCAGATCGCAGCGCCCGCGATGCTGCCTGCCGCCTTGCCCGTCCGACCCTCCCCCGACGGCGACAAGCCACGCGGGTTCTGGGGATCCTTGTTCAAGAAGCGCAAGTAGCGCATGCTCCGGGCGATGTCGACCGCTCACGAACAGGCCAAGCGCATGGCGATCATCTGCGTGATCGCGTTCGTCGTGATCAACGTGGCGTTCTACTTCCTGTCGGCGACCTACTTCGACGCCCACCGGGAGATCGTCGACGGCGTCTCGGTGCCCAAATACTCCCCCGAGCAGATGACGCACGTCCGCACCGACTTCGCCGTGCTCGCCGGCGTCATCGCGGCAGCCAGCTTCGTGGCCGGGATCTGGCCGCGCCTGGTCGGCCACCTGCTCCCGCTGCTGCTCGGCGCCTTCGCCCTCGTGGCCGGCATCGGCGCGTTCCGACACGACGCGCCGAGCGTGCTCTGGGTGACGCTGCTGGTGTACGGCGTGCTGATGCCGGTGCTCGCGTGGCTCTCGTACCACCGCTCGCGCCCGGCCTGGGCGTTCCTGCTCGCGATGTGCGGCGTGTTCGGGATCGTCGAGTTTTTCGGGGCGCCCAAGGCCCGCGGCGCGCTCGACGTCAGCCTGTGGATCACGATGATCTTGCCGTGGCTCAAGTGGGTTGCAGTCTTCGCCCTGTGGTCGCGCCGCGCCGGGTATGTCGAGACCGACCCGGCCGCCGGCTGAGATCGCCGAGGGACGCTCCCGACCAACGCCACTCGCGATCCGTCAGCGCGCGCAGGCTCCAGCTGCGATCCGCGTGCCGTGCCGGCGCCGGGAGTTGCGCGTGCCCTCGGCGGCCGGACGGCTTGCGCGTGGCGCGACGCTTCGATGAGGATGACGCCGCCTCATGACGAAGAATCGAGCGCGGTGGTTGGTGTCGTGGTCGCGGCCGTCGTCGTCGCTGGATGCTCTCGCAGCGCACCCGATCGGCAGGCGGCGGCGCCGGTGCCGGTGCGTGAGGGCCCCGTCGCGACCTCGGAGGAGGCGCGAGCGGCCCTGGGGTCGCTGGAGACCGAGCTCCGAGCGCGGGATTCGAGCGTGGCCGTGGTGACCGAGGAACCGTCGAGCGAGCCGGCCAGACGCTCACACAGTACCGCTTCGCCGCACCGAGCGGCCGTCTCCCACCTGGCATCGGCGCGCCCACGCTCGTCTGGTACACGCCGATCGAGGACCGCGCCGGATCGTCGGCTGCCGCCGATGGGATCGTGGACGCCCTGCGGAACGCCATGGACCTGGTCCCCGGCCTCATGAACCATGGCCAGATCTCCATCTCCAAACGACGAGCCCGGCGCGCCGCGCCGCGGATCCTGGCAGCGATCTTACCGGGGGCGCCTGTCACGATATCGATGGCCACGTGCGTGTCGCACCCGCCGATATCGGCGCATACCAGTTCCCATGAGGCCAAGGCGGGTCGTTGTTACATGTACACGCCGATGGCGTCGCCATCTCATCGCGACGCTCGGGACGATCATGGCGATGCCGCTGGTCCCGTCCCGTGAAGCGGCGGCCCAAGTCGTGGTCTTCGTATCGGTGGGAGAACCTTCCAGGGAGACCGTCCGCCTGCTCGCGCCGTACCTCGATGAGATGTCGCGTCGCCCTCATGTAGTGGTCTTGCCGAAGGACATCACTGCGCGTCTGGGGCCTCTCATGCCGCGCCCGGGACGCGCGGACCCCGGGCTTCAGGTCTAGGCGGCACGGTACTATGCCGCGGCGCAGGTTCGCCTGGAAGCGCGCGGGCGTGGCAGGTTGATCGTGGAGGTGCGAGACCAGGCGGCTCGTGTGTACCTCGATACGGACGATCGACCCCAGAACGGGGTGCTCGAAGCAGAGGTCTTGCCCGGCCCGCACCGTGTCCTGGTCCGCATGCCGGGCACCGACGGCCAGCTGTACGATGCGGTCGTGGAGCCTGGAGCGGCCACGACGCTGAGCATCGATTTGCAATTTGGCGAGACCATCAGCATCACCGACCGGTATGTCGGCTTGGTGTTTTCCTCGCACTCCGATCAGGCTCGATATGCGCGTAACTACGCTGCTCAGCTCGCCGCATCCGTCAACGCAGGCCCCGAGATGATTGTCATCGAGCGCCACGACCTTGCATGGACAACCGGCCTTCCAGAGTGTGCTCTGCATGGCTGATTCAGGGGCCTGGGTGCGTGGACGAGCCACCCAGCTCAGTGGCCAAGACGATGATGACAGGATGCGAGCGCTCGCCCGTGAAACCTTTGATGCGGACATCGAAGATGCGCGCGTTGTCGCGCTCCCGGATCCGGGCTTGCGATCCGACTCCTCGACAAGGCGCGGTTGGATGACATGGAGCGCAGGGGCCGGAGCCGCTGTCATGCTCACGACGGGGAGCGCCGCGCTGTACCTGCATCAGACCTGCGGCCCGGACGGCGATCCTTGCCGGAGTGGGTCTCCGACGTTCGCGTACGCTGGGCTCGCCGCAGGCACGGTGCTTGGCGTGGTTGCATCGTACCTGTTGTTTTCGGACCGCCCGAGCGCTCATGCGCCGCGGGTGAGCGTGCAGGCCACCAGCGGAGGCGGCCTGGTCGGGCTATCCCTGGCCTACTAGCTTCATCGCTCCATCGCAGAAGTAGTAAGCTCGCCTACGGTGCAGTGGATTATCGACCAGCTTGAGTGCCATCGCGATCGCGGCGTGGCCGTAATGCCGGCGGGGAGCAACGCCACGCGGCACGACCGTCAGGATTGCACCGCAGGACGTGCACTGGTAGCGTCGGCATGCGATCACGATCCACGTCGGCACGCCGTCCGCTTGGGGGGGCCGCAGAGCTGGCGCTCCCGAAGCCCATGACCCTGCAGCCCGACCCGGCCGCCGACGGGTCGGCTGGGAGGGAGCTCGACGCCGGGGGTGCGCGAACACCTTCGGCGTCACCTACTTTCGGCGAGCCCCATGCTCAGCTCCGGATGGTCGGCTGTCTTCTACATCGCCGCTCTGATCCTCCCGGGAGTGGCTCCCTGCCGCCTGCCGAGCATCAACCAGCCCGCCTCGAAACCAGCCCTCATCCATCAAGCGGCATGCTCGCTAACAGCTCGCAGCTACCTGGATATGCTCGGCCGGCTCCTGTTCAAGTCGCGCCTTGCGCTGCACGATGCGTCGTTGAATCGCTCGCTGTGCTCCGTGCATGTGCGCGCTGTCATCCGCACTCGACCGCGCCCGCTTGGCCTGCACGAGCCCGGCCACCGCCCGATTCCCGGCTGCCGCTTGCAGCGCCAGTATCCCTCCTGGGCCCAGCGCCTCACGCTTCTGCACCGCTGCGCCAAAGGCCGCCGCGGGACCGATCTTCGCCGACGTCGGCCGCTTGTCTTGCGGCGTTGCGCTCGGCGCCTGCGTCGCGATCACCGCGTTCCTTCTCGATGCCTGCGTCGTCGACATCCAGCCCTCCCGTAGAATTCGACTCGACCCTAGCAGAACCCGCTCCCTCATCGTTCGTTTCTCGCCATCCAGTGGCCCCGCGCCCGCGCGCCTGTAGCAACATGGCCGCGCGTGGCGACTCCCCGCGACCGGGCCCCCCGGGACCCTCCGCTCGACCACCTCCGCGTCGAGCTGGAGCGCATCGATCTCCTCGTTCGCATCCAGGTGCTCCGCGCCCGGCGCGTGGCCGGCGACGACGCCTTCCGCGGCCTCGCCATCTCCGACGACGACATCGACGCCGTCTTCCTGCGCCCGCTCGGGGCGCCGCACTGGACCGCCGCCGCGCTCGACGCTCCCGAGGCGGATGAACTCGCCCACCTCGAGCACGTCCTCGCGCAGCGCACCGCCGAGCTCGCCCACCTGCGCGCCCACGCTCCGAGCCACGGCGCCGGCTCGCGCCTGCGCTCGCTCGCCCGCGACTTTGCCCTCGACGCCTTCGACATCGACCTCCTCTGCCTCGGCCTCGCTCCGGAGCTCGACGTCCGCTACGAGCGGCTGTTCGCCTATCTCAATGACAACGTCACCCGCAAGCGGCCCACCGTCGACGTGGCGCTCGGCCTGTTCTGCGCTTCCTTCGAGGAGCGGCGCGTCGCGCGCGGCCGCTTCCTGCCAGGTGCGCGGCTCGTGCGCCATCGCCTGATCGAGCTGTTCGCCGAGCCAGCCGACAGCCACCCGACGCTGCTCGGCTCCGCGTACCGGGTCGACAGTCGCATCACGGCGTGGCTGCTGGGCGACGACGAGCCCGATGCGCGCCTCCGGGGTCATGTGCGAGCGGTCGCCCCGAGCGCCGAGCGCAAGGCAGGCCACCTGCCCGCGCCGCTGGCGGCGCTCGTCGCTCGCCACCGCACCGCGGCCGAGCGCGGCGGCGACTGGGTCTACCTCCAGGGCCCACCGGGGATCGGCAAGCTCGCCACGGCCGAAGCGGTGAGCGCCGAGCTCGGCAGGGCGCTGCTCGTCGTCGACGGCCCGAGCCTCGAGGCGCTGTCGGACGAGGCGGCGGAAGACGTCGTGCGGCTCGCGCTGCGCGAGGCACGGCTCCAGGACGCGCTCGTGTTCTGGCGCGGCTTCGACGATTCGCTGCACCGCGAAGGTCGACCGCGCCGGCCTGCGCTCCTGACCGCGCTCGAAGATCATCGCGGGCTCGTGCTGCTGGGCGGAGAGACCCCCTGGGAGCCGCCGCAGGCGCTGGAGCCGGGGCTCGGCTGGCTACGCGTCGAGCTGCGCGCGCCGTCGTCGGGGGAGCGCGCCCGCCTGTGGACCGAAGCGCTGGGCTGCCGAGCGCCGAGCACGCGCACCACGCGGCGCTGCTCGCGTTCACCAGCCGGTATCGCTACACGGCCGCGCAGATCCACCACGCCGCCTCGGCGGCCCGCGCGCTCGCCCGGTCGCGCGATCCGGCGCATCCCCAGGTCACCGAGGCCGACCTCGCCGAGGCCTGCCGTCAGACCGTGCCGCCGCGCGCCACCGCGGCCCGCCGCCTGGCCACGGTGAATACCTGGGAGGATCTCGTCGTCCCGGCGTCGCAGCTCGAGCGCCTGCGCGAGATCTGCGATCACGCGCGGTATCGCGAGCAGGTGTTCGGCGACTGGGGCTTCGATCGCAAGCTGGCGACGGGCAAGGGGCTGAACCTGCTGTTCAGCGGCCCGCCGGGCACCGGCAAGACGCTGACCGCGGGCATCATGGCGCACGAGCTCCGGCTCGAGCTGTTCCAGATCGATCTCGCGGCGGTGATCAGCAAGTACATCGGCGAGACCGAGAAGCAGCTGAGCCGGGTGTTCGACGAGGCGGAGGGCTCGGGGGCGGTGCTGTTCTTCGACGAGGCGGACGCGCTGTTCGGCAAGCGCAGCGAGGTCCGCGACTCGCACGACCGCTACGCCAACGTCGAGACCAGCTACCTGCTCCAGCGCATCGACGCCTATGAAGGCATGGTCATCCTCGCCACCAACTTCAGCCGCAACCTCGACGAGGCGTTCCTCCGTCGCTTCCAGTTCATCGTCGAGTTCAGCGCCCCGGCGGAGGCGGAGCGGCGCCGGATCTGGGAGGGCATCTGGCCCCGCGAGGTCCCACGCGCCCGCGATCTCGATCTCGACTTGATGGCGAAGCGCTTCGAGCTGTCGGGCGGGCATATCCGCAACATCGCCGTGGCGGCGGCGTTCCTCGCGGCGGCGCAGGGCGCGCATGTGAGCCAGCACCACCTGCTGCACGCCACCAAGCGCGAGTATCAGAAGCTCGGCCGCCGCGTCGACGACGCGCTGTTCCGGCGCTGACATCAGTTGATCTTGACCAGCGCGCCCTGTACCGCGAGGCAAGCAGCACTCCGGTCCGGATCCGGCCGTGAAGGACGGGCCTTCGAGGATCGCGATGACCTGGCCGCCCGCGTGCCGAGCATTTGCGGTCGGGGTGCCAAGCCGGATGTGAGGATGGTAGACTGCATCCGATGTCGATGGATCCATCGAAGCTCCGCGACGAGGTCTTGAGCCTTCCGCTGGAGGCACGGGCGCGCCTCGCCGACGAGCTGCTCCGCAGCCTCGATGAGGACGACGGGTTCGATCAGGCAGAGCATGACGCCGCCTGGGGCTCCGAGATCGCGGAGCGCCTGCGCGCGGTCGATGCAGGCGAAGTCCAGGCTGTTCCGTGGAGCGTGGCTCGCCAGCGGATCACGCGCGCGAGCTGAGCCTTGGAGCTCGAGCTTCACCCCGCGGCCGAAGCGGAGGCTCGAGAGGCGTGGCTGCGATATCGCGCAAGCGATCCGGCGGTCGCTGTCCGCTTCATGGCCGCGCTCGATCGCGCGATCGATCATGTTGCCGCGAGCCCCGAGCGCTGGCCAATGTACCTGCACGGTACATGGCGCGTCCTGGTGCGTCGGTTCCCGTTCGCGATCGTCTACCGCCTCGAAGCACGGCGCGTCGTCGTGGTCGCGATCGCCCATCAACATCGCCGTCCTGGCTACTGGCGACGCCGCGGATCGAAGCCGGAGCGGCCCTGACCGAGGTTGATGCGCCAGGGCCGGGCGGGCCGGGCTGCACCAGGTCTCGTTCAGTCGGCGGGCCTGCGTATCCAGGGGCAACATGTCCGGGAACCGTCCGGCTCTCGGACAAGCCGGACACGAGTGCAGGAGTGGCCGATAATCGGACACGCAACGTCACAACCCTATGACATTGCATCGTGGCACATTGGCAGGGATCTTGATAGCCAGGTCGAGGATGCGCAGCTTGCGCCGGGGCTGCGCTGGCTTGGACGGTTCGCGCAGGTGCCGGTGGCGAGGCGTGAACGCGTCTGGTGCCAACGCAGCCTGGGCATGACGACAGCACACGGCCCGACGAAGCGTCCTCGGTGCTTCGGAGGGCTGGGATGCTCGATCTCGGGCATCCGGATCGATCTCCATCGCTCGGGACCGATGGATGTTGTCTTGTGGGCATCTCAGCGTGGGCGCACGCACCAGTGCAACAAAAATCTTCGCCGAGCCGCTCGATCGTGAAGGTGTTGCCACCGTCCGCCGCACGCAACCCCGGCCGAGGATCGCCCTGATGGTCGCCAAAGAAAGCAACCCCGGTCAGGATCTGATCTCGTTTCCGTGGCAGACGAAGAAAGCAACCCCGGCCGGGATCTAGCACGACGTGGAGCGACGGATCTATGACATCCTGCTCAGCTCGTTTCCATGGCAGACGTCGCCGTGAAGCTCCCGTGAAGGCCGCAGCCACTGTTCGTACACTGGAGGTGATGCCGACATGATCCATCTGAACATCCTCATCGGGTTCTCGCTCATCATGCTGGTATTCGCGACCGGCGTCTCGATCGCGCAGGTGATGCTCACGCGGCTCCTGTCCCTCAAGGGGAAGGCGGTCAGCGGGCACATCCTCCAGAAGCTGCGAGTGATGTGGTCCCAGACCGGCCTGACGGACAAGGTCCATGACGACATCGCCGCTGCGCTGACCACACAGCTCACCACGATGCGCGGCAAACACTCGCTGACCCTGCACGCGAGCTCGGTGGGCAACCCGCAGGTGACGGCCGCGATCCTGCGCCAGTTCGGCAAGGAGGAGTTGCCCAAGCTCGCCGGCCGGGCGGACCGCGCGGGGAACCTCGCCAGCCTCTGGGAGGGAATGGTCCAGGACATCGAGCACGACTGGGACTCCACCGCGTCGATGGTCTCCGCCTCGTACACGGGGAGTACCCGGCGCTACTTGCTCGGCCTGTCAGCCGTGGCCGTGGTCGTGTTCAATGTGGATGCGATCCGGGTCCTGCGGGTCCTGGCGGTGGACCCGAACGTGCGGACTGCGCTGGTGGCGGACGCCGCAGGCACGGTCGCCTCCAAGCCGGCCCAGGCCCCCGGGGCGGCGAGCACGCCCGTCGCGGGGACGGCCAGCGCGTCGCTGTCGCAGCTCACCGCATGGCAGCAGCAGAACGTGGAGGAGCTCAAGGGGACCGGGCTGCCGCTCGGCTGGGAGATGGCGCCGCTGTGGGTCTGCGAGGGCGGCGCGACGGCGACCTATTACAAGCCTTGCAGCGGGACGATCTCGCCGTGGGACACGGTGCTGCTGTGGCTCGTATCGTTGTGCGGGCTGCTGCTCGGAGCTGGCCTCATCTCCCAGGGCGCGCCGTTCTGGTTCTCGCTCCTCCAGACGGAGCTGGGCCTCAAGCGCGGGGGCACGGCGGGCCCGGGTAGCTCGACCTGGCAAGACGGCTGGTGGTCCGAGGCGAAGAAGATGCCCGCACACCCGGCGCGCGTCGGCGGCCCGATCACGCCGTGGGCGGTGGTCGTGCACACGACCGACATGCCCCCTGAGGACTTCGACGTGCTGATCAAACGTTGGACCACACAGGAGAGCGATCGCGCGTGCGCGCACTTCGTGATCGGCCGAAGTGCCGCAGATGGCGTGGTCCAACTCGTACCGACTGACCACAACGGCAACCACGCCGGCGGGACCACGCACGGCGTGTTCGATACCTCGGCCGAAACGTCCATCCATCCGAACCATGTCGCGATCGGCATTGAGCTTCACTGCGCCGGCGGGGTTCGCAAAGTCGATAAGAAGTGGCGGTTCGTCGAAGGGGGCGGCCCACAAGGCAAGCAGATTCCCGATGCCGACGTCATCGCCGATCCCCACCACCCCGGCCACGGGTGGCACGTCGTCACCGATTATCAGCGCGACCGGTTGAGCGCGTTGCTTGCTGACCTCGAGCACGTCCTCTCTCCACTCCCTGCGGGCGCGAAGTCCCGGTCGCGCGGCCAAGAAGCAGTCCCGGCGTGGGCTGTGCCGACCAGCGCGCGCGTGGTCGGCCACGTCTCGCTCGACCCCGACGATCGCAGCGATCCGTGGCCGCCGACCTGCAACTGGCTGTTCCATGGGATCGGCCCTGACCGAGGTTGATGCGCCGGGGCCGTGCCGGGGGAGCAGCGGCCCTGACCGAGGTTGTGCGGCCCTGACCGAGGTTGATGCGCCGGGGCCGTGCCGGGCCGGCTGCACCAGATCTCGTTCAGCCGGCGGGCCTGCGTATTTAGGTGCAACATGTCCGGGAATCGGGAATCGGCCGGATATCGGACAAGCCCCCGTCCAGGACCACCTGGTGGATCGCGTGTACCACTGGCCCGGCGTCAACGGGCTGGGTGCGCTCCTGGCGGGACGCCCTCTGCGTGCGACGCGTTGCCACCGTCCGCCGCACGGAACCCCGGCCGAGGATCGCCGAGGCATTCTTGGCCATCCCGTTCGAGATCGATCATATCCTCGCGCAGAAGCACGGTGGCCCGACACGCGAGGAGAACCTCGCGCTCTCTTGCCGGGCGGACACCTCTCTTGCGCCGGGATCGCCGACCAACCAGGGAGCCGCAGCGGTTACGTCCTATTCGTTCGCCTTGTCGCGTTCCTGCAATGTCGCGATCAAGATCGGCAGCACCACCCGATCCTTGGGCCGCCCCGCCTTCGTCTTCACCGCGATCAGCGTGGGCAGGTCGAGCACGCGCAGCAGGCGCCCTTCATCGATCATCGGCCGGGTGTATGCCAGCAGCTCTTCGTAGCCCTGCCCGGCATCGAGCTCGCAGAGCGGGTCGATGGGCCCAAGCGATGTGGAGAGGTTGATCTGCCCCTTCCCGGCCAGCATCTCGGCCGTGGGACGCAGTCCACGGTGGGCGAAGTCGTAGCGCATCGTTGCATCGAGGTGCAGCAGAACCTCGAGGAGGCGTGCCACGTTCTCTGGCGTCCTCCGGTGGACGATGTCGAGGTCGTTGGTCGTGATCGGCGCACCTTGTAGCACCGCCGCGGCTCCCCCGACGACGATGAACTCGACGCCCGCGTCGCCGAGCGCTGCGAGCAGCGCCGCGAGGTCAGCCGCCTTGGGATGCCGTGGCATCGCGAATCCTGGCGAGAGTCTGCGCCATCCGGGAGGCCGACCTGAGTCGATCCCACGGCGATTGCTGGAGTGAGAGCGCGATCAGCGTACGGTCCACGTCGTCGATGGCCGCGCGAACCTCGGGATCAAGGGCCTCGATGAGCGCGGCCAGGGTGGGCGCTTCGGTCGGCGGTGCGCCTGGAACCAATGCTGCCATGACAGTCAGCCTACCACAACGCTCGACTGGCCCCTGGCGAACGCCGGTGCTCGCTCGTTCACGGCCGCCTGCCGGCCTACCATCTGATCGTCCCCGATGGCGGGTTCACCGACGACGGCGACGGTCTGGCGTTCGGCTTGCCTCCCGCGCCGCCGACCGGTTGACCTGCTCGCCATCGTCGATCGCGTGATCCGGTGCATCACCACAGGTCGCCCGAGTCGATCGGGGCGTGCCTCGGGCCGTTGCGTACCGCAGAGCGACGGATCCTTCGACGTGCCGCTCGATCGTGAAGGAGTTGCCACCGTTCGCCACAAGCAACCCCGGCCGGGGATCGTCCCCATCGACTTGTATGCCGACGCACAGACAGCGGGTTCCGGCCCCGAACCCCGTGCGGGTCGTCCCGACTTGACCCCCGCCTCGGACGCGGCCACGCTGTTGCTTGCATGCTCGCGAGGAGGCGGAGCAGCGCCGCGAGGAGGCGGAGCAGCGCCGCGAGGAGGCAGAGCAGCGCCGTGAGGCAGAGGCTCGGCTTCGGGAAGAGGAGACCCGGCGCCGCGAGGAGGCGGAGCAAGAGATCGCGCGCGCTTGCGCGTGGAGCTAGAGCGCCTCAAGCGGTGAGAAGGGGTGTTCCCGGGCAGCCCTGACCGAGGTTGGGGCGGCCCTGACCGAGGTTGATTCGCCGGGACCGACCAAGCCGCTGGGGCTGTCTGCACCGGCCTCGCTCAGCCAGCGATCCTACGTATCCAGGTGCGCGTATGTCCGGGCATCGTCCGGCTCGCGGACATGCCGGACAGGAGTGGCCGACCTTCGGACACGCAACGCCGTAACCCCACGAGATTGCGTCGCGGCGGATTGGCCGAGATCTTGATAACAAGGTCGAGGATGTAGCCGCGCCAGGTGCTTCCGAACCAGGTCAACGGAGCTGCACATGGTGTCCGGATTTCGGACACAAGGTGTAAAATCCAGGCCATCAACAAGTGACACGGCGCAAGTTCGTGTCATAGTGGCGCCCTGAGCGAGAACACTCCGCGGGAGCTGTATCGGCGCTCCGCACACTCGCAGGACTCCTGGAAGCTCATGCGCAATCGCTTCGACTATCTCGCCAAGAAGATCGGCCGCGGGGCGCTCGGCCCCTCCGGAACAACCATCGTGCACGACGAGATCTCCCCGGAAACCTTGCACGCCGACCTCCGCCACGAGCCCGATCCAGCGCGCAAGGCCGAGCGTAAGCGGCTCGGCCTCCTGGGGCGGATCGCGTCGGTCCTGTGTCTCATCGAGATCTACGGCCACGCACCCAATGCCGAGGAGTTTCGCGCGTGCCTGGCAAAGCACATCGCGTTCTGGCAGCAACGCGCCCGAAGAACGCGCGCGCAGAACCAGCGGCGGCGGAAGCAGCGACAGCGCCCCGAAGCGCTCGGCGATCACTTCCTGTGGATCATCACGGCCGGCGCTCCGAGGGCGATCCTGACCAAGCTCAAGCTCGAGGCGGCGCCCGGCTGGCCGGCGGGGGTCTACCTCTTCGGCGATGACGTCCTCCGGGTGGGGATCGTCGTAGCAAGCGAGTTGCCCCGGGATCGCTCGACGCTCCTGGTCCGCCTCATGGCGGCGGGGCCGCTGCTGCCGCACGCCATCGAGGATCTGGCCGCACTTCCGCGGAACGCGCATGAGCGCGCCATCGCAGAACAGATCCTGCTAGAGTTGCGAAGCGTGCTCGGAAAGCAGCCGAGACGTACCCCCAAGGAGCAGGAGTTCATCGTGGCCATGTACAAGAGCTGGGAAGATGCGCGCGCAGAGGGGGGCGCAGAGGCGCGCGCAAATGACGTGCTTACCGTGCTCCGCGTTCGCGGCATCGCCGTATCGGAGACCGCTCGCAAGCGCATTTTGGCCCAAAAGGATCTGCAACTGCTCGAGCGCTGGCACAAGAAGGCGATCGTCGCCACCTCACTGCGCGAGGTGATCGCCGACCGAACGGAGGACCGGTCGTCGAAAACCAGCAGGCCCGCGGCGCCCAAGGAGCGCAGCGGCCGGAGGCCGGCACGAGCATCTGTTCCGCGGTAAGCGTGGACCGGCACCGCGGGAGCGCCGGCATGCGATCATGTGTGGATCGGCGAGATCGTCCGCCGCACCGCCGCTCGCAACCCCGGCCAGAATCGCCGGGATCGCCGACCAACCAGGAAGCCGAGCGCAGCGGTTACGTCCTATTCGTTCGCCTTGTCGCGTTCCTGCAATGTCGCGATCAAGATCGGCAGCACCACCCGATCCTTGGGCCGCCCGCCTTCGGCTTCACCGCGATCAGCATGGGCAGGTCGAGCACGCGCAGCAGGCGCCCCTCATCGATCATCGGCCGGGTGTATGCCAGTAGCTCTTCATAGCCCTGCCGGGCATCGAGCTCGCAGAGCGGGTCGATGGGCCCGAGCGACGTGGATGTCGAGGTCGTTGGTCGTGATCGGCGCGCCTTGTAGCACCGCCGCGGCTCCATCGACGACGATGAAGTCGACGCTCGCGGCGCCGAGCGCTGCGAGCAGCGCCGCGAGATCAGCCACCCTGGGATGCCGTGGCATCGCGGATCCTGGCGAGAGTCTGCGCCATCCGGGAGGCCGACCTGAGTCGATCCCACGGCGATTGCTGGAGCGAGAGCGCGATCAGCGTACGGTCCCCGATGGCGGGTGCACCGACGACGGCGACGGTCTGGCGTTCGGCTTGCTCCCCGCGCCGCCGACCGGGGTTGACCTGCTCGCCATCGTCGATCGCGTGATCCGGTGCATCACCATAGGTCGCCCGACCCGAGTCGATCGGGGCGTGCCTCGGGCCGTCGCGTACCGCAGAGCGACGGAGGAAATCGCTGCTGTCGCTCACGGCGCGACCAGCGCCTGGCTTGGCCACACCGCTCGGGTGAGTTCATCACCATACAGCAAGCGGAACAGGGCGCTCCGTACCTGCGCTTCGGTGTAATCGGCGTGACGGGAGCGGATCCCTTGCGCAGCGATCTTTCGTACGTCCTCGCTCATGCTGAAGCCGATGCGGACGCGCGCCTCTGGGCCCATGCGCCGGTAGGCTTGCACCTGCGCCTCATGGGCTTCCGGCGAGGTGTCGAGCGGGATCGTGAGAGGACGTTACCCGAGGTCGAGGCGGCGGTCGACGGGGCACTCATCGTGTTCGAAGCAACCCCGGCCGGGGATCGTCACGATCCCGCCGGAGCTCGGGCCGGCGGCGGACGTGCTCGCAGAGCTACGGGACCGTGTCAAGGCGGTCGAGGCCGAGCGCGCGGCGGAGCGGCAGCGCACGGGCGGACGGGTGTGTGGCCAGCGCGCCGTGCTCGCCCAGTCGTGGCGCAGTCAGCCGACCACCCACGAGCCCCGGCGCAAGCTGCGCCCCCTGTGGTGGGCCAAAGCAAGTGGGCACGGATCGAGGCGTTGCTGCGCAACCGCACCTTCGTCAGGGTGCCGAGGGCGCTGAGGCTGGCGGCCATGGCCGCGCGCGCACAGCTCACGCCGTCGGAGCAGTGACCGCGATCGGTGGCGGGACGGTCTTCCCGCCGTGTTCCCCTCTGGCACGTACTGGCTCCGCCGATGCCCACAGAAGCAACGTGGGCATATCGACGTCCCCACGCGGCCGAGCTATCGGTTCCGCCTTCCTCCGGGCGTCTTTCAGCAGATCTCGCCACGTGACCGCATATCACCGCGAAAGAGCTACTTCGCCAATCCCATGTTGGAATGTCAGGGTCATGTGCTATCCCGTCACCATGGATGGTGAGCTCGAGAAACTCGGGGAACGGCTTGCGGAACAAGCAGCACACCTCGATGCAGCCATGTATCGATTCCTCACTGATCTGCATGAGTTCGACGAGCGCGGCGGCTGGCATGTGCAGGGCGCATCCTCGTGTGCGCACTGGCTCGCCTGGCGGGTCGGGTGGGACCTGGTCACCGGACGCGAGCGGGTACGGGTTGCTCGCAAGCTCGTCGGATTTCCCGTGATCGGAGATGCCCTCCGGCGCGGCGAAGTCTCGTACTCGAAGGTTCGCGCACTCCTGCGCGTCGCGACGCCCGAAAACGAGGTCTTGCTGCTCGACCACGCGCGGCTCATGCCCGCCTCGCAACTCGAGAAACTGTCCCACAAGTACGCGCTCGTGCAGCGCCACTGCCAGGATCCGCATCCCTTGGCTGATGCGCAACGCCGCGCTGTCCGCCGCCGTGACACCGAGGACGGCATGGTCAAGATCGAAGCGGTCCTGCACCCCGAAGAGGCCGAGCTGGTCTGGACCATGATCAACCACGCTGCGACCCAGCTCACCCGTGAGCCTGCCAGCGACGATGCCGCGGAATCGCGACCGGTGGTGCAGCCCCCTACGGTCGCAGTCACTCCGCTGCTCCGAGATGCCGCTCCGTGCAGGTGCGACGATTCCGCGGAAGCACAAAAGGAATCGCAGGAAGTGACCACGCCCACATCACGGCGCGAGCCGAGCATGCTGCACCAGCGTGCCGATGCCTGCAAGCGGGCATTCAACCGTGCTGACGCGCTGGTGTCAGTCGCGCAAGGCTATCTACGCGGCGATCGGCCCCAGCGTTCGCCGATCGACATCACGCTCACGCTTCCAGCGAGTAGCCTGCGCCCTGACATGGCAAATCCCATCGAAGCAGGCGAGATCGGCGAGTCCTTCGTGTCCACCGAGGCCGCCCGCCGGCTCAGCTGGGACGCCGGTGTCACCGAGGTCGTCGAGGGTGAGCACGGTACGCCACTGTCGGTCGGGCGGAAGCGCCGCACGATCGCCGGTGCCCTCAAGCGTGCCCTCCACAGGCGCGATGCAACGTGTACGTACCCCGGATGCACCCACCGGATCTTCCTGGAGGGACATCATATCAAGCACTGGGCCGACGGGGGTGGGACCAGCTTGGAGAATACCGCGTTGCTATGTAGCCTGCACCATCGCTATGTCCACGAATACAGATGCACGATCGAACTCGGACCGGATCAACGGCCTTGCTTCCGTGATCCTCACGGTCGGCTGGTACCCGCGGTGCCGTCGCGTCCTGCGGTGGCGGATCTCGGCTGGCCATGGATCTGCGCGGCGAACGAGCCGCTCGCGATCGACGCGGAGACGATCGCTTGCGAATGGGATGGTACGCCGGTCGACTACGGCGCGATCGTCGGACATCTCGGGACCGTCGATGGGCTTCGGTGATGAGCGCTGTGATCTCGTGAGTGAGCGAGCGCGTGGCTACAACGGCGGCGAGGCCGGTAGGATTGCTGGCTGAGCGAGGCAGACGGCGCCAACGGCTCGGTCGGTCCCGGCGAATCCACTCGGTCAGGGCCGCTCGCGCTGCAGCTCACGATCCCGCCGGATCTCGGGCCGGCGGCGGACGTGCTTGCAGAGCTGCGGGACCGTGTCCAGGCGCTCGAGGCCGAGCGCGCGGCGGAGCGGCAGCGCACGGGCGGACGGGTGTGTGGCCGGCGCGCCGTGCTCGCCCAATCGGGGTGCAGTCAGCCGACCACCCACGAGCCCCGGCGCAAGCTGGCGCCCCCGCGTGGCGGCCCAACGCAAGTGGGCACGGATCGAGGCGCTGCTGCGCAACCGCACCTTCGTCGCGGGGTACGCGACGGCCCGCGCAGCGTGGCGTGAGGGCATCCCGGCCCTGTTTCCGCCGGACACGTACTGGCTCGGACGCTTCGCACAGGTGGCGGTGGCCGAGGCGTGAGCGCGTCTGGTGCCAGCGCAGCCTGGGCATGACGACCACACGCGGACCGACGGAGCGTTCTCGGCGCTCGGAGGGACGGGCATGCTCCGATCCGGGCATCGGGATGGATCTCCGTCGCTCGGGATAGACCGATGTTGCTTGGTGGTCATCTCAGCGTAGACCGCGCCCACGAGAGCGACGGAATCCTTCGACGAGCCGCTCGATCGTGAAGGAGTTGCCACCGTTCGCCGCAAGCAACCCCGGCCGGGGATCGTCCCCAGCACGATTCCCCAGCGAGCGTGGAGCCCCGGTGGAACCTGCGGTTCCGCGTCGCGACGCGAAGCAAGTGGGCGCGGATCGAGGCGTTGTTGCGCAATCGCGCGTTCGCCATCGAGTACGCCAGTGCCCGCGAGCGATGGAGGAACGGCCTTCCCGCCGTGTTCCTCTCCGGCACTTACTGGCTCCGCCGGTTCTCGTCGGGGCCGGAGCTCGAGACATGATCTCGGCCGGGCCACTGAATATCGCGCAGAACATCGCAGCACACGACGTGCCGGCACCGCCTGGTGCCGGGTGCCTGATCGAGCCTCGCCTCGGTCCATCGACCAGCGACGTACATGTCGACCGCGATCACGAGCCATCTGTCCTATCGGTTTGTAAGATGCCGCACAGAAGCAACGTGGGAACATCGACGTCCCACGCGGCCGGGCTAACGGTTCCGACGTCCCTCCGCACGAACCCGTACGGGTCTTCCCCGATCTTCGCCGCAGAAAACAGGAGTTGCCATGTCGACACTCGTCGATGGACATGGTGTCATAGAAACGCACCCCTAAGCGACGAGCGCCTGGTGCACCGCTACGTTGTGCAATGCAATTATATTTATATACACACTCACAATACGAAAAAATCTACATGGTCACTCATCAGAGCTTCTCGTGCTTGGCGGCTTCTCGAAGAAGCTCTCGTACACCGCGACGTACTCCTGGAGCGGGCGCATGAACGCCTCCAGGTCGGGCACGATGCCCGGGTTCCAGCGAAACACGCGGACCTGGTGGTGGCGCCAGATCACCTTGGTCAGCATGTCGACGATCGCGGCGCTGCCGCGCTTGTACGGCATCGCGTGTGCCAGCCACCAGTGGAGCTCGGCGACCTTGTTCTGTAGCTCCGCCAGGGTGAGCTTGCCGACCATCGCCTCGCCGTAGACCTCCTTGGCTCTGGCGAGTACCTTGGGAACATGCTGCACTTGCGTGTGCAGCCACACCGCGGGTAGCTCGCCGGAGGTGTCCTTCGGCTTCGGTCCGGTCTGACCGCTGTCCCTCCATTGCTTGAGCTGCTCCTCGTACGCGGCGAGCTTGCGCTCGAATTCCACTCCGGCCTGGCCCCGGAAGCCAGGCATGATCATCGTGCCCGTGAGCGGAACATCCTTGCCATCGAGGTTCGCCGACATGCCGAGATCCAAGCCCATGATCTCGTCTTGGGTGACGCGAACCGTGACCCCGCCCGATGTCTCTTCGCCGCTCTTGGAAGCGTACTGCTCATCGGTGCGGAGCCCATATTCGCGATAGCGGCCGGTGATCGGGGTGCCGGATCCGCCTTCCCCATGTTGGCGTTTTGCGCCGAAATCATTCGCGTTCTGATGACTCAGCTGCACTGCGATCTGTTGGCGCTGCTTGGCGATGAAGTCCAGAACCTCCTGGAACGTCGCCTTGCCGTTCTCGGCCATGGTCACCGCCTGGTCGACGATGGTCAGGCAGCGCTCGCCGTAGTCGATCTGGTTCTTCTCCTCGTTGCTGTTCGAGCCGTAGGTACCGCCAGAATTCCAGTTGGCTGCGCGCATGCGGAATATCTCCCAGTCGCGTCGCGGCGAGTTCTCGGCGGTCGTTCCGGGCGACGAGCCCGACGACTGTCCCTTGTCCTCGCCGCTTGTCTGCAAGCCCTGGGTCAGCTCGGCGACCTGCACGTCGCTGATCAGCGGTCCGACATCTTCGTGGTGAGACGAGCCATGGCTCGCGCTGGGCCCGACATAGTCGGCCGGGATCTTAATGGGTGCCTTCCCCGAGCGTCCGAGTATATCGTTCAGGTTGTCGAGAGCCGCCCGCACGAGGCCGAGCGCGGTTGCTTCTTGACGGACCTCCTCCTTGGTCATCACCTGGAACCACGTCGCCCACGCGATGTTCTGACGGAACGACGCCTCCGGCATGGACTCGATCACCAGCTGGACGGCCGGTGCGGTGCTCGATCCCGCGCGATCCGTCATGGTATCAAGCAGGCCCTCCGCCGACTTGCCCTGTACCACCAGCGACGCGACCGCGTCGGCGTGGCGCTCGTACGGGTCGCCGACCTCACCGACACCGCCCTGCAGCTGAACCCCGCCGCGCTGCTGAACGACGTGAGCAGCCTCGTGGGCCTTGAAGTCGTCGAACTTCGTGAGCTGGAACTGCGTGCCCGCACCGCTTCCGCTTCCGCTTCCGCCGGCGTTGCCACCCGCCACCGCGAACGTCTCGCGGTCGTGCAAAGGCTCTTTGGAACTGTACTTGGCTGCGGCCGCCGCTTCCGCGCCCTGGCCGACTACCCTTTGCGTACCCCGCTCGCTTGTGGTCGGCACCTCGATGTCATTGATTCCCCGTCCCCCCTCTACCCCCGCAAACCCATCCAGCACCGCCTCCGATGACTTTCCCTGCACGACCAACCCCGCCACCGTATCTGCATGCCGCTCGTACCGATCCCCCACCCGGCCCACTCCCCCTGCCAGCTGTACCCCCGCCCGCTGCTGCACCACGTGCGCCGCCTCATGCGCCGCCGTCCGTAAATCCGCACTCCCCGCAAACGCCACGTGGTTCCCCATCGGGAACGCCGCCGCCCCCATCGCCTGCGCTCCTGCCGTCGCCTGCGCCCCCGTGTGCGCCACCACGCCTGTCACATCGTGCCGCCCAAACGACCCCTGAATTCTTTCCAGATGCGGAAGCTCCCCGCTTCCCCCGCCAATCCCCAGCTTGGCTGCCCCGCGCACGCGCGCGGTGTCATCCGTCCTCGGCCGCCCCTGCTTGCGCTGCACCAGCCCCGCCACCGCCCGATTGCCCGCTGCCGCTTGCAGCGCCAGCACCCCTCCCGCGTCCAGCGCCGCCCGGTGCTGCACCGCTGCGCCGAACGCCGCCTCGGGACCGATCTTCACCGGCGCCGGCCGCTTGTCCTGCGGCGTCGCGCTCAGCGCCTGCGTCGCGATCGCCGCGTTCCTTCTCGATGCCTGAGGCGTCGACATCCAGCCCTCCCGTAGAATTCGACTGACCGTATCAGAACTCGCTCCCTCATCGTTCGTTTCTCGCCATCCAGTTGCCCCGCGCCCGCGCGCCTGTAGCAACATGGCCGCACGTGGCGACTCCCCGCGACCGGGCCCCCTGGGACGAGCCGCTCGACCACCTCCGCGTCGAGCTGGAGCGCGTCGATCTCCTGGTCCGCATCCAGGTGCTCCGCGCCCGGCGCGTGGCCGGCGACGACGCCTTCCGCGGCCTCGCCATCTCCGAGGACGACATCGACGCCGTCTTCCTGCGCCCGCTCGGGGCGCCGCACTGGACCGCCGCCTCGCTCGCCGCTCCCGAGGCGGATGATCTCGCCCACCTCGAGCACGTCCTCGCGCAGCGCACCGCCGAGTTTGCCCACCTGCGCGCCCATGCCCCGAGCCACGGCACCGGCTCGCGCCTTCGCTCACTCGCCCGCGCCTTCGCCCTCGACGCCTTCGATCTCGACCTCCTCTGCCTCGGCCTCGCCCCGGAGCTCGACGTCCGCTACGAGCGGCTTCGCCTATCTCAACGATAACGTCACCCGCAAGCGGCCCACCGTCGACGTGGCGCTCGGCCTGTTCTGCGCTTCCTTCGAGGAACGGCGCGTCGCGCGTGGCCGCTTCCTGCCGGGTGCGCGGCTCGTGCGCCATCGCCTGATCGAGCTGTTCGCCGAGCCCGCCGACAGCCACCCGACGCTGCTCGGCTCCGCGTACCGGGTCGACGGTCGCATCACGGCGTGGCTGCTCGGCGACGACGAGCCCGATGCGCGCCTCCGGGGTCATGTGCGAGCGGTCGCCCCGAGCGCCGAGCGCAAGGCAGGCCACCTGCCCGCGCCGCTGGCGGCGCTCGTCGCGCGCCACCGCACGGCGGCCGAGCGCGGCGGCGGCGACTGGGTCTACCTCCAGGGACCACCGGGGATCGGCAAGCACGCGACGGCCGAAGCGGTGAGCGCCGAGCTCGGCAGAGCGCTGTTTGTCGTCGACGGCCCGAGCCTCGAGGCGCTGTCGGACGAGGCGGCGGAGGACGTGGTGCGGCTCGCGCTGCGCGAGGCACGCCTCCAGGACGCGCTCGTGTTCTGGCGCGGCTTCGACGATTCGCTGCGCCGCGAAGGTCGACCGCG
>JAUKWE010041931.1:0-26705 GCA_032356425.1 Cumathamnion decipiens | reverse complement strand
AAGATCAAAATGAGCAACTATGCGCGCAAGCGCCCCTCGACGGTGAGGCGCGCTAACTGACCGGCATTGCGGCTAGCACGCCGTCCCGTCGTGGAATCCCAGGGTTGTCGGCCACTTAGATCGCGCAGCATGGTTTTGCCCGATGATGGGTTCTGAAGGGAGTTTTTTCGGCAGGAGTGCTCCCAGCAGTTGGGCCGGACATGTGGAAGGTGGCGCGTAGCTCTGAGCGGAGGATGCTCTGTCACGTCTGATGGACGGACTGGAGCAAGCTCGCCACGCCCCGGAATCCGAGTCGATACCGCGTGACTTCCGCGTCTTAATCGGCGGGATCGGGCCGGAAGTGCAGCAGACCTATACGCTTGCAGAGAGTGACCGAGTGTTGCGCGTCGTTTCGTTGACCTCTGCTGGCTTTGCCGCCGCGCCGGACCCGACGGCGTTGGCCAAAGTGGAGCGGGTCGCTGCAGCTGTGCGCGGCGTGACCTTTTCTCCCAGGCCTACGGTTGCCTTGGAGGTCGACGGCTTTTCCGTTCGCGCCATCGCTACCTCGGCGCTCGTGCAGAAGGCGATCGGACTTCACGACCGTGACGACCTGGTCGCGACGCTTGTCACCAGCGCGAGCGGTCAGCGTCTGCTCGACATCGCCATCGCATCTCAGCCGTTGCCGCGGCGGCAACCTGACCTCGAAGAAACGCTGGATCGATTCGCGGGGGTGATGAGGGTGCTCGCGCAGTAGGTATGAAGGTACTTACCGTGGAGGAAATTCTCGAGATCCACCAACGGGGGATCGCGCGGTGGCACGGAGAAGGGACGCTTAAGCGGGAAACCCGCGGAGGCGTTGAGTCCGTCCTCTACACCTCCATGTACCAAGACACCCCAAGACACCCCGCTGAGCGTTGCCGACGAGGATGCGATTCAGCTCGTCAAGGAAGTAGCGATCGACAATCTTAGCGTCACAGAGACCGCGGAAAGGCTCGCTCCGTGGCTGGAGATTCTCGAATAGCAACGTCGCCCAGGAGCTACCGGAGCTCGGGCGACTCGCCGCCGATGGCGTCGCCCAGCGGCGTCCCCCAGGAGCTGCCGGAGCTCGGGCGGCTCGCCGAGGACGCTGGAGGCGGCGACCCCGAAGGCGCCCGGGTACCGTGGCCGTGGAGCGCTCGGCACCGGCACGACCAACTCGGCCCGGTGGGCGGCTCGCCGATCGCGGCGTACCAACTCGGCCCCGGGTGCTGGTCGGCGCCGTACCGCGTTCGCCCAGCGACAGCCACCGGGGCCCGACCGTCTGGGATCGCTGGAGCCCGGCTGGATGTCGGCTGGACCATTTGTTGTTGCGTTTACGGTTTGTGTAGTGAACCGTCCGTCCTTTCGGCTGCGCGTCCTCGGTCGCCAGCGCGTCCGACCGAGCTCGCCGATCGCAGGCGAGGCAACACGCTGCATCGATTCGATCCCCGCCGAGCTACCAGAGCGGCGCTGGCGCCGTGGCCGCCGCTCGCGATGGCTCCCTGTGCATACGGCACCCACGGGGGCCGTCGGATTTCCCGTCGGTGGTCCGGTTGGTGCGGGATCTGAGCTCGCGCGTGCAGCTCATCATCTGCGCGGATGCGCGGTTTGATGGCCATCCATTCCTCACGTTCCCGGTCCCGATCCGGGTGCCGTCGCTCAGGACACGCACGAAGGAACTGCCGCGCATCATCGACGAGTATGCGGCCGAGGCCATCCATGAGCTGCACGCGACCGAGGGCAAGCTTCACCGCAGCCGATCGCCAGTGGATCCTTGAGCATGCACCCTTATCGGTGGCCGAGATCGAAAAGGCAACGCTGCGGCTGGTCGCGATCCGCGTGTCGAGGGACCTACCCCAGGCAGCCGAGCGGCTCGGCATGGCACCGGTATCGCTCTCGAGGTGGATCGATCGCCGGCACCTGCCGCCGATGGCTCCCCAGCGAACGTTTGCGCGAAATCGGCGGCAAATGGCGGGACGCGTTTTCGGGCTACATGGTAGGGCAAGAGGCACTTGCCAGCGAGGTTCACGCCGAGATCGTGGCGCGCGTTGCCGCGAGAAGATCCCCGTCCAGAGTTACTTGTCAGCTTCAGTTGTCCGGATTCCGGCCGGACATGCCGGACATGCCCACTCCCGGACATGCGCCGGACACGCGCCGGCTCGAGTCTCTGAAAACCAACCTCGTGCGGGTTCTCCTCCCGCGGTCGAGCCCAACCGCTGCGCCGCCAGGCGTGGCCACGGGGTGGCGAGCTTCGCGCGGCATTCAGTCCCGGCGTTCGGCTGGTAACACGACGGCGCGAGGAACGGCCCCCAGTTCCTTGGCGCGACGCTCCTGGCGCAGGCGGACGTGCCGACGATACAGCCAGCGAAAGAACCGTACGATCATCCACCCGGGGGAACATGAGACCCACGCAAGCAGCCAGGGATGACTGCTGGTGGCTGCCCCCCGCCCCGCAACGACCAGCGGGCGATCGGTCAGCGTTTGCTGGGCGAACGACCAGCCGCAGTCACACACCAATGCCGACTTCGGGTTCACGAGGTTGCAGATCGGGCACCGCTTCGACGCCATGACCTGTGTGTAGCACGTCGCCTTCGCCCTCGTTGCGCCAAGGCCCGCGGCCTAAGCCCGGCCGAGCGCCTTGCCGAGGATCTCGATGAGACACAGGACCGACGCGACCCGCCCCAGGAGGCCGAGCCGCTTACGCTCGGCCTTGCGCGCTGGATCGGGCTCGTGGCGGAGGTCGGCGTGCAAGGTTTCCGGGGAGATCTCGTCGTGCACGATGGTTGTTCCGGAGGGGCCGAGCGCCCCGCGGCCGATCTTCTTGGCGAGATAGTCGAAGCGATTGCGCATGCGCCTCTCAGGGTACTGCGAGTGTGCGGAGCGCCGATTCATCTCCCGCGGAGTATTCTCGCTCAGGGCGCCACTCCGGCATGTCCGAGATCCGGACGATTCCCGGGCATGCGGCATGCGGCACCTGGATACCCAGGATCGCTGGCTGAACGATGTCGGTGCAGACGGGCTGGGAGGGTAAACGGTAGCTCGCGAACAATGACCCGTACGGGGTTCGGGGCCGGAACCCGCTGTCTGTGCGTCGGCTTACAAGCCGATGGGGACGGAGAGCACCGGAAACCACCGGCCCGGCGCACGCAAGCCTCGGCGCGTCCGGCTTTGTGCTCGCGCGATCGGTTGTTACCGATAGAGAAATACGGTGAAGTCGTCCTGCAGGTATCCTTCGCGGAGCGATGCGCGGGATGCCAGGCGCTGGCAGTGGTTGACTATGCTCTCCGGGTCGTAGGCTGCCAGCACGGTCTCACCATCCGGCGTATGGCGCAGCAGGTTGACCCCCAGCGCCACCCGGCAGCTCGCGTAGAGCTTGTCGATCATCCGGACCACGAAGTCGCTCTCCTGGGAGTGATAGCCAAGGGCGCCTGAGGCAAGGACATAGTCGACTTCAGGCAAGCGAGCCGTGGTGAAGTCACCGAGCAGGAACCTGGTATGCGGCCAGCTCGCGTAGCGCTCGTGGGCCACTTCGAGGAACGGCTCGAAGTGGTCGATGCCCAGGTAATGCACGTGGGGATATCGCTCGCCCAGGAAGGCGCGCAGATCGCCGTGACCGCAGCCGACGTCGAGCACCGACTGGCCGTTCAAGTCGCCGATCTCGGCGAGTACCTCGAACCGCGCGGCCTGGCTGCGGGGCGTCTTCCACCCCAACGCCGCCGGGGTGCCGCGCCCGAACGAGGCGACGCGCGCGCGGTGATACCGGAGGATCGCGGCACGGTCGGTGATGGCCATGAGCGCGGATACGTTACTCTCGGGGCGCATGACTGGGATAGGCTGACTGTCATGGCAGGGGACCGCCGACGGAGGCGCCCACCCTGGCCGCGCTCACCGAGGCCCTTGATCCGCGATGCCACGGCATATCCCACGGCGGCTGACCTCGCGCGACCGCGGTCGCGCTACCATGCGCGTATGCTGCGCACCGCATGGACCGGGCTCGCGATCATGGCCGCGTGCGGCCCGGGAGGCTGCGCGCCCGACCGCAAGCGGATCGAGTTCTATGGCGTGGTCATCGACGTGCCCCCGGCAACCAGCTCGAGCAACTCCGGAGCTGACCTGCCGATGAACTACCCGGGGGCGCCGACCGAGGTGACGCCCGGGATCTCGCTGTTCCGGCCGGACGCGCACGACTTTGCGCTCCAGATCCAGAAGCTGCCGGGCGCGATCTCGCTCGACAGCATGCAGCGAACCATGGGCCAGGAGGCGCAGGCGAGCCGGCTCGTCGGGCGCCAGACCGGCAGCGGTTGGGACGTCGAGTACCGCTGGACGCCCGAGGGCGCGCCCCCTGTCACGATCTATGTGCGGTACCTGCAGCTCGCCGACCAGCAGTATCAGTGCCAGTACGACGACGGCAGCTCGAAGCAGCTCGCCGTCGCCGAGGCGATCTGCCGCTCGATCCGTCCCAGGCCGGCCACGAAGTGACGCCGGATTGTGCAGTCGGTCGACCATCCACGGCGATCACGGCTGGGGGCAAGTCGCTGCGACCATGCGATCCGCGAGCTCGTCGCTCGATCGGGTCAACGCAGCGCCGATCGCGACGACCACCGCATCGATCGTCGCGCCGGTCGCCGGGCGCTCGACCGGCGTCTCGCCGCGCGCGACCACCTGCCGTTCGTCATGCAGCTCATAGTGCAGGACGACGCGGCCCGCGCGGCTGGCACCGTGAGCGACCTCCTCGAACGCGGTCACCTCGACGTCGAGCACCAGGGCCGCCCCGGCCACCGCCTGCGCGAGCGGCCGTGCGAACAGGGCGCGGGCGACCGAGCGGCGCGCGTAGACGTCGGGCGGCTCGGTCCAGCGCAGCGTCTCGTACGGCTCGAGCTCGATGGGCGAGATCCGGCGCTCGATCGCCAGGCGGAGGCCCGCGCTGGCAACCACGCGTCCGAGCCGGATGCGTGCGCAGGGTGCGCCGACGAAGGCCACGCTGGGCGGCAGCTCCGGTGCGAAGTAGCGCAGCGCGCGCGGCTGCGACCGGGACGTCAACGCGCACGCCGTGACGAGCGCGAGGCATGATGCCAGCCCGCGGGTCATGGGCGCCTCGCCGGCCGATGGCCCTTGAGGAGGATCTCGGGATCGCGTTCCAGCTCGTCGACGAACGCGCGCAGCGCGCGGGCTGCCTCGCCGACCTCGCGCAAGGTCTGGTCGAGCTCGTCGGTCGATTGCATCGCGCGATGGCCCAGGTCGCCGACCGCCTCGCCGGCCCGGTGGGCACTCGCCGCGAGGCCATCGTCGCCATCGAGATGTACGAGCGCGCGGCGCGCCACGCCGATCGCTCCGTCCGCGTTACCTGCGAGCTTGTCGAGGCCATCGAGCAGCGTCGCCATCCGCGGTATCAGGCGACGCGCACCGTCCACCGTGCCACGGGCACGCTCGAGCAGCGTCGCCAGGCGCTCGGGCACGTGCTGCGCGTGAACGTCGTCGAGCAACCCATCGAGGTGGTGCAGCGTCGCGTTCGCAGCCTCGACGAGCGCCGGCAGCGAATGCGCGAGCCGCGCGCCCTCGCCCTCGAGCTGCTTGGCGAACGACGGCTGGGACCGCAGGTAGCGCGTGCCGGGAGCGCCGCTCGGTGCCACCGGGTCGCT
This sequence comes from Cumathamnion decipiens, assembly GCA_032356425.1. Lineage (NCBI taxonomy): Eukaryota > Rhodophyta > Florideophyceae > Ceramiales > Delesseriaceae > Cumathamnion > Cumathamnion decipiens. The sequence goes on along the minus strand of JAUKWE010041931.1, from coordinate 21,069 downwards.
GGCGTCGTCCGGACCTGCGAGGTCGAGGTCCACGAACTTCACGCCGGTCAGGCCCTGGCTCGAGAGCCGCGCACGCAGGGCCGGGGCGGCGGTCGCCAGCCCCAGCCCCAGGCGCACGCTCGTGCGCGCTTCGATCGCGAGCGTGACGTCGACGTGACGGCGATCGTCGGCGATCTCGATCCGCGTGACGTTCCCGATCCGCACGCCGCGATAGTCGACCGGCGCGCCCGTATCGAGGCCCTGGATCGATTCGTCGAACAGCGTGTGATACTCGGTCGTCGCCGTTCGCCCGGTGTGCAGGCCGAGCACGAGGGCGGCGGTGGCGAGGCTGCCGATCGCGGCGAGCGCGAACACCCCGAGCTTGAAGTTCGTCGCCGGCGCGGTCACGCGGCCTCCGGGAGGCGGTTGAAGAAGTGCTGGACGCGCGGCTGCGAGCTCGCGCGCAGGTCCCGCGGCGACCCGTGGGCGAGGATGCAGCGCGCCTCGCGATCGAGCAGGATGCAGCGGTCGACGATCGCGTCGATGCTGCCGAGCTCGTGCGTGACGATGACGATCGTGAGCCCGAGCGTGCGCGCGAGCGTGGTGATCAGGCGATCGAGCTCTGCGGACGTGATCGGGTCCAGGCCCGACGACGGCTCATCGAGGAACACCAGCGGCGGCTCGAGCGCGAGCGCTCGCGCGATCGCGGCCCGCTTCCGCATCCCACCGGACAGGTTCGCCGGGGCCATGTGCTCCGCGCCCTCAAGTCCGACCAGGCCGAGCTTGCCGCGGACGATCGCCTGGATCGCATCGCGTGGCAGGTCGGTCCAGCGTTCGAGCGGCAGCGCGACGTTCTCGCCGAGCGTCATCGAGCCGAACAGCGCGCCCTGCTGGAACATGACCCCGAACGGCGGTCGCCGGGCGGTGAGCCGCGGCGCCCCGGTCCCTGCGATCGAGATCGTGCCGGCGAGGACCGGCTCGAGGCCGATCAGCGCGCGCAGCAGCGTCGACTTGCCGCACGCGCTGCGGCCCAGGATGCCGAAGATCTCGCCGCGCCGGATCTCGAAGCTGGCGTGCTCGAGCAGCACCTCGTCACGGGTCCAGCCGATGGCGACGTCGTGCGCGACGATCATGGGGTCGACCATGGGGTCGGTCATGGGGTCGGCGCCGGCCATCACACGCCAGCTCCGCGGAAGACCGTGGTCAACAGCGTGTCGATCGCGACGAGCGTGAACAGGCAGGCGACGACCGTCGTCGTCGTGCTGCGTCCGACCCCGGAGGCCGCGCCGCGTGTGGTGAGGCCTTGCTGGCAGCCAATGACCGCGATGGCGACCCCGAAGGCGAGGCTCTTGACCAGGCCGGTCCAGACATCGGAGGCCACCACCACGGTGCGAAGCTCGGCGAGGTAGGCGTGCGGGTGGACGTCGAGGCTCATCGCGCCGACGACCAGGCCGCCGAGCACACCGGCGATGTCACCGGCGAGGGCGAGCACGGGGGCGGCGACCGCGAGCGCGATGATGCGCGGCACCACCAGGTACGGAATCGGCGTGATGCCCATCGTGCGGAGCGCATCGATCTCCTCGGACACGCGCATGGTGCCGAGCTCGGCGGCGAAGCCGGCGCCCGAGCGCCCGCTGATGATGATCGCCGTGATGAGCGGCGCGAGCTCGCGGGTCATCGAGATCCCGACGATGTCCGCCACATAGAGGTTGGCGCCATAGGTCTCGAGCTGGCGCGTCGACTGGAACGCCATCACGAACCCGACGAGGAAGTCGAGCACCAGCACGATCGGTATCCCGTCGGCGCCGGTTCGCGCGATGAGGGGCCCGAGCTCGCGCCAACCGCCCAGCGATGGACATCGCACGACCGCGGCGATGCCACGCAAGAGCTCTCCGCTGAACTCGATCATGCGACGTGCATGGGTCGCGGCCGTGGCGACCGTCGCACCGAGCCGCGCGATCATTCGCTCGTAGGGTTCGCCCGGCGCAACGCTCGGCGGCCGGTCCCCGCCGTAGAGGTGCACGACGCCTGCGAGGCGGTCGGAGCCGCCGATGAGCTTTGCGTCGATCCCGCGCATCGCCAGCTTTGCGCGCACATCGACCAGCAGCGCCATCACGGTGCCGTCGATGACGGCCGCACGGGCAAGGTCGAGTTCGACGCGCTCAGCTCGTGCGAGGCCGCGCGTATGGCCCTGCAGCGAGCGCCAGATCGCCGCGGCGTCCGCTGTGCGGAATTCACCGACCAGCGTTAGGCGCCCGGGACTGATCTCGATCTGCCATGCGGCCACCTCGTCCGGAGGTGCAAGGCGAAGGCCCGGTCGTGATCGGACGCATTCGCTTCCACGGCTGCATCCTTTGCGCGGCAGCGATGACCCCGCGCAGGTCGTGCGCGGTCGTCGCGCGCCGATCGAGATGGCGCGAAACGAACGATGAGGAGCGGGTTCTGCTAGGGTCGGGTCGAATTTCTCCGGGAGGGCTGGATGTCGACGACGCAGGCATCGAGGAAGAACGCGGCGGTCGTGACGCAGACGCCGCGCGCAACGCCGCAGGACAAGCGGCCGGCGGCGGCGAAGATCGGCCCCGAGGCGGCGTTCGGCGCAGCGGTGCAGCGTCGTGCGGCGCTGGGCGCGGGAGGGATGCTGGCGCTGCAAGCAGCCGCGGGCAATCGGGCCGTGGCGGGGCTCGTGCAGGCCAGGCGGGCGCGGGCGAGTGCGGAGGACAGCGCGCACGTGCACGAGGCGGCGAAGCAGGGGATTGGCGGGGGCAGCGGGAAGTTGCCGTATCTGGAGACGATCCAGCGGTCGTTCGGGCCGCATGATGTGACGGGCGTGGTGGCGCACACGGGCGCGCAGGCGACGGCGGGCGCGCAGGCGATGGGCGCGGCGGCGTTCACGACGGGCAACCACGTGGCGTTTGCGGGGCGTGCGGATCTGCGGACGGCGGCGCACGAGGCAGCGCACGTGGTGCAACAACGCGGTGGGGTGCAGCTCACGTCGGGGGTGGGCGAGGTCGGCGATCCCTACGAGCGGGAAGCGGACCGCGTCGCCGACGCCGTCGTGCAGGGCCGCTCGGCGCAGCCCATCCTGGCGGGCGGCCTGCACGCCGCGCCGCGTGCCCCAGGCGCTTCGTCGAGGGACGGTGGCGACGCCCCGGTGCAGCGCAAGGTCGGCTTCGAGTTCGAGCTGGCGATCCCGATCAGCCGCAAGGGCCCGGGCGACGACAAGAACTACCCCGACCGGGATCCCACCCAGGACGCGCTGAATGCCAGCAAGAAGATCTCGCCGTCCGGTATCGAGATCGCATACACCAAGCGAGATCCCTTCCACGTCCAGAACGACCTCGGCTATTCGCGGATCGGCAAGCAGGAGAAGAAGCCGAAGGTGCCGGAGATCGGCGAGTCGATCATGGAGCTCGTGACCGCGCCCGTCGACGAGTACGCTCCCGACGCCGCGGCCAGGTTGCAGGCCACCGTGGGCGGCGCGCAGAAGTATGTCGAGGACGTGATGGGCCTCCATCCCGACAGGCAGCGCTCACCGCTGCCGGGCAACGAGGGCGGGTACATGGTTGGCTATCCTCTGGCTGCTGAGGGCGAGGACAGGTTCGCCCGGGGAAAGCTGAGCCCCGATGCGTTCGTGCAGATCAACATCGGGATCCTCCCCCGCGCGCTCACCGACTTCCATGACTTCGTCAGGGACTCCCACACCGGATCGCCGACGAAGCAGGCGCAGCTCGCGGACTCCACCAGGTACGCGCAGGAGGCCACACAGGCTGTCGACCCCGGCGGCAAGCTCGCCCCCTCCGTGCGGGAGGAGGTCACCGGCTTCCTGGTCCTGCTCATCGATCTCCTGATCGGTGGCAAGACGACCAGCCTGAGCCACGACAAGAACATCGTGCCGGTGCTCTCCAAGACGGATCTCTACCAGTTGCGGACCAAGGCGCTCTCTCCGGAGGCACAGGTGGCGCTGGCCGGGTCGGAGATCTTGATGTACCTCGTCACCAAGGGCTTGCTCCCCAGGTCAACACCCAAGAAGAAGGGTTCGAGAAAGAACGAACATTATCTCTTCCATGACTTCGGCAAATACAAGACGGGCAAGTACAAGGTGGAGCCGCCTCAGGAGGACGCCTTGGCGAGCCTCGGCAACCCGCTGCGAGAGAGCTTCGCCGTGACCGCCCTGCAGGAGCCAGCCTCGCCAGAGCTGGACAAGCTCGGTGAGGGCTTCACCCTGCCGACCCTCGCGAAGGGCGCCATCGCTCCCGACGTGCTGGGGCCGCTCGAGGGCAGGGCATCGAGCCAGGCGTCCACGGAGGAGCCCGAGGCCGCGGAGCAACCTGCGCCCGCAGCGTCGGGCCCGCTGGGCGCCGTCCTCGAGGTGCGCAACAACCCGGGCTATCACCCACCGGATCAATGGTTCGAGATCGGCCGGTACTGGCTCGACGTCGCGAAGAAGATGAACGCGAAGCGGGGCTGAAGGCCCGTCTCGAAACGAACGATGACGCGCCAGCCATCGAACGGCGCTCCCGGTGCAGGCCAAGAAGCGGCGCGTCGCGTGCTTCGGTTGCCATCGTGTTGTGCAGCGCACATCGGATCGGGTAGCCTCGCGGCGAGGCGGAAGCTGATCCATGTACATGCCTGCGAATCGCGCGAACACGAACACCAAGGTTCAAGGCCCTTACATTCTGGCCCAGATCCGGGCGCTGCGGTCCTCGATCTTCAACAAGAGTCCCGAGGTCCAGGCCGCGCTGGCCATCGCAGCGCGCGTCGAGAAGGCATATGACCTTACCAGAGAGGATCTGTTTGTCCCCGCGTTCGATACCTTCAGTGCCATCCTCGAACCGCTCGGGACGTCCGTGCTCACCGGCACGCTGCGTGAAATCGGCTACGAGATGTTTCCGCAGTACATCTCGGTCTTGAAGATCCCCCCCGCCAATGTGAAGGTCGCCCTCGGCATCACGAAGCCCGAAGACGCCATTCGCGCCGTCTGCGACGGATTCCGCAGGAGCGTGACCGGCAGCGATGCCGGCGAGATCCTGCACTCCACCACGGGATCCACCACGACTGTCACCGACACGACGTTCGTGCCTTGCGCGTTGTTCATGGGGATCTTCCTCGGTGCCGGCAACATGACCAAGCTGTTCCGCGCCAATGCGCTGATCGAGCGACGCTGTCGCGGGAACGGCGAACGCGCGTGCAGCTACGACTTCGTGTTCTGATCGCAGGCCGCGGCGCAAGGCCGTGGCTCGTCAGCCGTGGACGGCGGCGCCGAACGTGCGCATCCACGCGTCCTCGTCGGGCGTGAGCGGGCCGCGCGCGATGGCGGCGAGGTTCTCGTCGAGCCGCGAGTCCTCGGCGAGCCGGCCGGCGCGCTGCCGGTCGTGGATCGACACGGCGAGCGTCCGCGCCTTGCCCGACTCCTTCAGGTGACGCAGCTCGCGCTCGGTGGCGTCGGTCCACGTCGAGCCGACGCCGAGCCACATGAGCTGGAACACGTCGAGGTAGTCGACCCCGAGCTTGTCCAGCAGCCGCTCGGCCGCGCGGCGGACCGAGCCGCCGAAGTAGCCGACCAGCGGTCCGGCCGCGATCACGAGCTTGTCGCGGTCACGCGCGATCGCCTCCCGGAGCGGGCGTCAGGTAGAGGTAGTTCATGCCGCGATCGATCGCGGATCGAACGCCCGCTTCGTCGATCGACCGTCACCGCCCGGCCGACGTCGTCCTACAGGAGCGCGTGAATCGTGATCCTCGCCGGGAACCCGTCGAGCTCGGCGGTGATGCGGCGCGCGGGTGTGCGCCACGCAAAGGTCTTCGGTTCATCGCCGACGATCCGAGGCCGTCCCCACCTCGCACGCAGGACCGGGAGGAGCTCGCGCACGCCGAGGTCGTCGATGTCGCGCAGCACGAACGAGACCTCGGCGATCCGGCCGTGCTCGGCCACGACCTGGAGGCCGAGATCGTCGCGTGCTTCCAGCTTCACGGGGAAGCCGAAGTCGCTCGTCCGGGTGAACGGATACGATACCTCGAGCAGCGCTCGGTGACCGGGCTCGAGCTCGGTCCAGCGGTCGCCGGCGGACGCGCGCACGTGCGCCTGCGGCTTGCCGACCACGCCCTCCGCGCGGTCGAGCAGCTCGGCGAGGGTCGCGGTGCGCTCCCAGCGGACCGCGACGCGATTGACGCGAACGCGGCCGTGCACGGCCACGCCGTCCTCGAGCGCGACCGTCCAGTCGTCGACCCAATCGGTGCCGCACCCGCAGCAGCGCTGCGTCCGCGGGCGGCCGAGCCGGCGCGCGAGCGTGTCCGCGCCCTCGTAGCCGCAACAGCCGCCGAACGTCACGGCGAACCGAACGGCCACGAGCTCGCCGTCGCTGACCTCGAAGTCGAGGTCGATCCCGTTCGCTCGCGCGAACTCCGCGATCCGCGTGCGCACGGCGGGTGCGGGCGCCGGGCCACCGAGCTCGACGCCGGCGAACAGCGGCCCCAGGCTGCCTTCCGGCCCGACGATCTGGGCGGCCGCCTCGCGCGTCAACCACGGCCGCTCGAGCGCGCGCATCACGGGGGCTGGCCTCGCCGGAGGCTCCGGGCGCCGCGGTACGACGAGCATGACGGTCACCGAGCCGGCGATCATCATTCCAAGCATGGCCTTCGCGCCCATGAGACCGAGACACCCCGAGCGCTTTGGGGTTGCGCGAGCCTCGACCTGCGCGTCCCCGTCCGCAGCTTGATCGCGGCCACCCCGGTTGCCGTCAGCGTCGGGCCGGCCCGCACACCAGCTCGTCCTCGCGTCTGGACGTGGCGTGGAGCCGCCGCACACAGCGACGGGCGAGGGCCAGCACGTCGCCGTGCGCGTCGACCGCGATGCCGTGGATCTCGGTGCTGGTGTGGTCCGAGACGCGGGGCTCGCGGGTGTCGATGCGGAACAGGACGTCGTCCAGCGCCAGGTAGGCGGCGTGCTCGTTGCCCGCGATCTCGCACGTCAGGCCGGGATCGAGCACCACGCCGCCGACCAGATCTGCAAGCGCGCGCGTGCGGGCGGCGCCATCACCACCGATGCTGATCAGGCGGGTGCCGCGGGGGCCCACCTTGCGATCGGTCACGACGAGGTGCAGCGTCGAGCCGGCGAACCCTGCGCACGGAGTTTCATCGCCCGGAACGGAGGGCATTCCCGCGACCCGCATGCTCCACACGGCGGTGGGTTGCCGGCCGTCGTGCGCGACGAGCAACGCGATCCCACTGTCGAGCATGTCGTCCTTCCCCATCCGCGAAGCGAGGAACCGCACGACGCCGTGCTCGCCCACCGAGATCACCCACGGGTTCCACACCTGCGACCCGGGGACGATGCTCCACGAGTCGCCGGCGTTCTGCCCGATCTCGACCCCGCCGGTCGACAGGCCCGCGATCTCACCCCCGCGCGCCGCCAGCGGAACCATGTTGTCGGTCAGCTCGCGCCAGCGCTCGCGACCGTCGAGCTCGGCGATCCCTAGCTCGTTCTCGGAGCGAACGTGGAGCTCCCCGTCGGCCGCGCGATATTCCCGGGTGGCAGACCGCAGCACGTAGACGCGCCCCGACGGCTCGACGAACAGCTCGGACGCCCATCCCGTCCCCTGCAGCGCGGGCGCGAACGTCTTGCCGTCGTCGCGGCTGATCCACACCCGGTGCTCCGACGCGACCGCGATCACCGGCGCATCGCTCGCAGCGACGATCTTGACCAGCGGTTCGTCGATCAGCGCCAGCGGCGCAGGCGCGACCGGGGCGGGCACGACCGGCGCAGGCACGACCGGAGCCGGCGCGGCCGCCGGCGGCGTGGCGTCCTGGTGTCGCGTGAGCGTGAGCACGAGTGCGATGCTCGTTACGAACGCGAGCGCGAGCGTCGCGAGGGTCCGGCGGCGGCGGGGGGCACGAGTGACCTCGCTTGCGAGCATCCCCCGGTGTAATGCAACCGTCGGGCCGCCGCGAACCGTGCGTCACCGAGGCGCTGGCCGACCGTGTGTCCCTGCAGCCACGCCCGTGTGTCCGCCGTCAACGCCGCGGTCGTCGGTCGGGGACGCGGTGGGACCTATCTCATCAAGGGCGATCATGCCCAGCTCCTGCACGAGGTCGCGCGGCCCGACCTGGCGGCCACGATCGCGAACGCGGCGGCACGTCGTGCGAGCCTGACCGTCAGCTGGGCGTCGTGAACAGCTCGGCGGCCTCCGCACAGGTGGTGGCACCTGCGAGCCAGCGGTCGAGCTGTCGCGTGTCCCGCTCCCCGAGGATCCGCACGCGCTCGGCATCTCCGACGGCGCCCCCCGTGCGGCCAGGACCGCGAGCAGCGCCTCGGCCTTGCCTTCGACGATGCCCTCGGTCTTGCCCTTGGCCTGGGCTTCCTCCCGGTGCTTGGCGACGTCAAAGCTCCCGAGCATTTCTTGTTCGCCGGCAATCGGAACCGCGACGAAACCTCCGCCCGCGCGTGGCATCGCGGAGCCGGTCGGGGCTCCCTGGGCTCCCTGCGGTCGTTCATTCCGGCTGAGCGAACTTGCCCTTGTGGACCTGGACCGGAGGCTGAATGGGAGGCTGGACGGACGTCTGGACGGACGGTGTGGCGATCGGGTTGCGCTCCGGGGTTGGCGCATGCAGCGAAGCATTCAAGGTGGCCGGGGAGGCGCCATTCTGGAACTGCAGCGACGCCTCCAGGAGCTTGAGCCCTTCGGCGGTGCATCGCTCCGGAGCGGCGAGCGCTGGAGCTCCCAGCTGGATCGCATCCCGTTTGGCTGCGAGGTCGCGCAAGATGTAGCTGATCCGGATCCCTTCGTTGAGCTCCAGATACCTCACCTTGGCCGAGCCCATCTCCGGGGTCCAGGGGGTGCCGTCTTTTGCGAGGATGACGCCGTTCTCCCGGGCGATCTGCGGGGAATGGTGGATCCCCACCACTTCCCATTGCTGGTTGTAGATGGGTGAGCCAGAGGAGCCGAAATCGGTATCCGCCGTGTAGTGCAAGTACGGCGAAGTGTCCGTTCGCTCGACCAGGCGGTTTCCTCGGATCACCACCACCTTCGGCTGGCCCTCGGGGTGCTGGATGATATAGACGGGCTCTCCCTTGCTGATCTTGCCCTGATCGCCTGCAAGGCGATTATTTCCAAACTCCTCGATACGCCGCGTGTGCTTGACATGGTCCACGGGCTCCACCGCGATCAGGACGTAATCGAACTGGTTCCAGGGGTTCGTCAGGAGCAGCGTGGCAGGATCCAGGCGGAACGTCACGAGGTCCATCATCACGCCGTCGACCTGCTTCTCGAAGTCGAACTCGGCAAACGAGTTTTGCGTGATCTCCTCCAGCGACTGCTTGCCGATATCCGACCAGTCGAGGACGTGGCGGTTGGTCAGCAAGAGCCGTGGCCCCACCAGGAACCCCGTGCCACACGTCTCGTCCCCATCCTGCGCACGCGCGCGGATCCTGGCCACGGTTCGCCGCAGCTCTGCCCCACGCGTCAGGAACCAGACGGGCATGAAGTCGGAGCCCTCGATGATACGTTCCAGCTCGCTCTGCGCGGTCGCGCTCAGCTGGTCGGGGTGGCGGTTCAGGAACTCCTCCGCGACACCCCCCGCCTCCAGGATCTTGGCGATGGGGGGATTCCGTAACAGGCGCTTCAGCCGCTGTTGCAGGCGCTCGGGCGTGTCGAGCTTGCGGAGGGTCCGATCTCGGACGTGTTGAGACACGACCTGGAGGCTGCCTTGCGAGGAGGCAAGTCGGTGGTGCGCATCCAGGTACGCTTGCGGTATGCGCGTCATTTTTTGGGCCCCTTCTTCAAGACGATCTGGCTGAGCCTGGCGAGCGGCTTGCGGACGTACTCCTGGGTACGCTCGAGCCCCTCGGCGGCGGCTTCAAGGTTCACCTGGTCGGCGGACAGATAGGAGAAGTCGAGTCCGGTGCGCTTGCTGATCTCTTCGACCGTGACCTGGAAGGACTTGGCATTGAAGCGCTCCAGCCCCTCCTGGATCAGCTCCGACTGGTCGAGCAGATACGCGGAGACCGTGCGCGTGTTGCCTTCGCCGCGCTGCACCGCGATCTTCCAGAAGGCGAGAGGCAGGCGAATGCCGCGGTAGATCGGGTCTTCTTCGGTCGTGACCGGCCCGGTCAAGATGGTGAGCTTCGTCTGCTCGCTGGTGGCGTTACCGAGCAGGAAGTTCTCGATCCCTTGCCAGGTCTCGTCGCTCTGGTTGAAGCCGGAGTGCTGCGGCGAGCAATTGGTGTAGTGGAACGTGTCGTTGTTGGCCTTGAGCGCTTCGCCCGCCGAGCCCCAGGCTGGATCCAGGCGGCGCACGAGGTGGCCCCTGTCGAGCTCGTTGCGAGCGTAGAGCTCGCCTCCGATCTGCTCGGACTCGGCGATGCGGGGGTCGAAGTACCATCGGTCACCGCTGCGCTCCGGCTGGCGGCTCTGGGCGCCATCGATGTTGACCGCGGTATAATAGGCAAGCTGCCTTCGCCGATTCATCACGATGGAGAAGTGATGATATGGCAGCACCGTATTGTCCTCGCCGGGCCGGGCCTGGCTGTTCTTGGCCGCGTTGCGCCGTTGCTCGTCGCTGAGCACGGGCAGCGGCACCGACACGCCAAGGAAGTTCGGGTCGTAGCCCTTACGGTTGGTGTAGTCCTTGTCGATGTCAACGCGTTCCAGGCCGAGCTCATCGGTGGAGGACGCGAGCTGGGCCTTCGCGGTCACGACCGGTGCGACCGAGTTACCCATGGAGATGGCAATGTGAAGTGGAACGTCGACGATGAATGCACTCATATATTCCTGGCTCGTGGGGATGCAGCCCGCGCAGCATCGGGATCGGGCGGTTGTGTGGTGGCGGTATGCCGCTCGCTGTTGCAACCGATATGCCGATGCCGAAGGGCCCGAAACTGCTGGCCTCATGAGGGTGAGGGAGGAGGACGTCCCCCGCTTCCCGCAAGGGGTTCGCTCATCCGCCCAGGGCGGCGCAGAATCAGCACGCGACAGGATCTGGGCGCCGGGAGACCTCGGACCGGGGTTGCCTGCGACCAACGATGACGACCACCCTTGAGCACGCCAGGTCCGCCGCATCACCGATGGCGCACCCGAACGCAGCCCCGGCGTCGCCCCGGAGAACTGGCACGTCGCATGCTCGGTTCTCCATTGTTCCTGGCTGGCATCAGGGCTCCGTACGTGAACCACGCAGTGGTACAGCGCCTCCACAACCACCTGACACTTACGATGCGAGGACGACATGCAACACAGAGCGCGGAAGATCACGATCGGCTTGGTCGTCGGTGTCGTAGCTGCACTGGGAATCGTTGTCGTGCTGCTCCCGCTCAAGGTGGGGGGGCCTCCCGCTGGGGCGCGGCAGCCCTCCCAGGTGGATGCCATCCTGCAATCCCTCGAGTGGGGCCACATCGCGTTCACGGCGCCTTCCACGATGCAGTACAAGCAGCCTCAGATCATCGAGCTCCTCCTGTCACCCACGGAATCTCCGAGCGAGCTGCAGAGGCACCTCGATGACAGGCGCCTCGATGAGCGCCACGATGTAGACGTCGCAAGAATTCGGATCTCGGATCGCATGAGTGCGAGCCTCGAAGGAGAAGGATTCTCGATCAAGGGCATCGTTCCAGCCGTGCAGGCCGTATCCCGGCAGGAGCCCACGCGCTGGGCATGGGAGGTGATCCCCGAGCAGCACGGCACGCACTTCCTCTACGTGGGGCTGTCCGCACATCTCGATGTCGCGGGAGTGGACACTCCGCGTGTCGTGAAGTCATTTAGTTACGAGATGCGCGTCGACATCACCGCTTCGCAGCGGATTTCTGCATTCGTAGTACAGAACTGGCAATGGCTGTGGACGGCGTTGTTCGTGCCGATCTTCGTGTATCTGTGGAAGCGCCGGAAGGCGGCCCCGCACCGACGCAGCCGGCGGCCGCTGATGTGACCTGCGACGAGTTGCCAACGTTCCCATCGCACAGGCGTGATTGCACACACATGTCCGGATCACACGGCTCACATGGCCGGCAGCCGGACGCCCAGAGCGCGAACCTCGCGAAATCTCGTCGCGCTGAGCTGGCAGGATGCTTGGTCGTGGCGACGGGTAGGCGCCCGGACCGCATCACCAGCAACCTCGGGCGGGGCTCCCCACCGGTCAGGGTTCCCCGCAAACTGTTGCGCGCCGGGAGCTATCGCGCGCCGAGGGTTCGTGGCATCGTCGAGCGGCCACCAGCCAGGTGGCCGTATTCCACACTGCGGAGACCACAGGATGAGAAGACCAGATCACGCACGTCACCCCGCCAGAGGTGCGCTCGTGTGTCGCGCGCTGTTCGTCGGGATGCTCGCGATCACGGGATGCTCGCACCCGTCGCAGGCGCCAGGCCCGGCGGCCGATGTCACGCCAGCCAAGGATCCTGCCGCAGCGCGCTCGCTCATCGCGTCCGGCGCGGCCGTGATCGACGTCCGGACGGCAGACGAGTACGCCGACACCCACCTGCCGAACGCGGTCAACATCCCCGTCGAGGAGATGTCCGGGCGGCTCGCCGAGGTCAGCACGCTCGTCGAGGGCAACAAGGCGCGCCCGATCGTCGTCTACTGCGCGTCCGGTGGCCGGGCCGCCACGGCCAAGCACCTGCTCGACGAGGCCGGCTACGCCAAGGTCACCAACGGTGGCGGGCTCAACGATCTGCGCGATCCCGCGGCCAAACCCGCGCGCTGACCTCGAAGCCTGGCTGGACGCACAGCTTCGCTGCGGGTCTTTGATCACCAGCAACCTCGGTCGGGGCTCCTCGTCGGCCCCGGTGCGAAAAGTTCTGGTACCTGCGTCGCCGGGTGGGCACCCGCCTTGCACGAGCTTCAGCCATGAAGGCCCAGCCCCGTCGTAAGAAACCGCCGAACCAGCGCGAGCCGGCCCCGCCCACGCCAGCCAAGAAGCGGCCCGACACCGCCAGCGAGGTGCTGCGCGAGCAGGCGAAGACCGAGACCGAGGAACGCCCCTACCTCGACACCGAGGGCGGCGAATAGCCCGCCTCCGGCGATGGTCACCAGGGGCCGTAGGAGCGCGCGATCCCCGCGAGGGCTCCGCCGAGCACGAGCCACGCGGAGTTCGGCTTGTACTTGACCAGGACCACCGCGCCGATGGCTGCTACGATCGCCGTCGGGATATCGACGATCGCCGCGCGGCCGAGCTGGAGGGTCACCGCTGCCATCAGCGCGAGCGACGCCACGTTGACGCCATCGAGGACCGCGCCCGCGGTCTTGGACCGGCGAAGTCGTGGAATGAGCGGGCCGCTGATCGCGACGAACACGAACGCGGGCAGGAAGATCCCGATCGTCGCGAGCGCCGCCGCGCTCGGTCCGCCCAGGACGTACCCCACGAACGTCGCCGTCGTGAACACCGGGCCCGGGGTGACCTGACCGACCGCGATCGCATCGAGCAGCTGCGCCTCGGTGAGCCAGTGCAGGCGCTCGACCAGGTCGCCGCGCAGGAACGCGAGTAACACGTAGCCACTGCCGAACAGGACCGAGCCGATCTTCAGGAAGATCAAGAACAGCGGCCACAGGCCGAACGAGCTCGTCGCCGTGGCCGCCGTCGAGGCCGCGCCGAGCAGCGGCAGCGGCAGCCAGCTCGCGGCCGGCCGGCGCGCACGCTCGGTCGCGCGACGCACCGTGGCGACCAGGGCGCCGGCGCTGACCAGCACGACCAGCTCGTTCACCCCCAGGAGGCTGGCCGCCAGCGCGCCCGCCGCGATCGCTCCCAGCAGGGGTGTCTTCACCGCCGACCTGCCGAGCCCCCACAACGCCTGGAGGACCACGGCGATGATCACCGGCTTCACGCCATAGAGGATCCCGGCGACCTCGGGCAGCGTCCCGAACGTCACGTAGGCCCAGGCGATCGCGCTCACGATCACGACCGCGGGGAGGATGAAGCTCACGCCCGCGACGATCAGGCCGGCCCACCGCGCGCGATCGTGGCCGACGTGGATCGCCAGCTCGGTCGAGTTCGGCCCGGGAATCAGGTTGGTCGCGCCGAGCAGGTCGAGGAACCGCTCGTGCGTCATCCACCCCCGGCGGCGCACGACCTCGTCTTCCATCATCGCGATGTGGGCCGCGGGGCCACCGAACGCGGTGCACCCGAGCTTGCCGAACAACCAGGCCAGCTCGCGCAGGGTCGTTGACCGATCGGGCGCGACCGTCCGCACGTTACCTCCAGGTGCTGACTACTGGAGCACGACGACGCGCTCGGTCCACTGCGCGATGTGGTTGCTGCTGTCGAGGTTCTGGAACGGCAGGCGGAACGCCTTGGCGCTCGGATCCTGGCCCTGCGCCGCGCGCGCCGAGCGGAACGGCGTCATCCAGAGCTGGGAGGTCTTCGCCGGGCTGCCCATGGCCGGCCGCTGGAACAGGCCGGTGTTCCGCAGCCGCACGCCGAAGTCGCGCTTCGACGCCATCGTGATCCAGTACATCGGCTCGGCCGTGTCGCCCAGGGTCTGCGGGAACGGCGCCCAGCGCGCCCACGAGTTGGTGATCCCCAGCGCCTCGTCGGCCTTCGCCAGCTGGACCGGCGGCTGCGAGCCATCGGCCTTGACGACCCAGGTCGTGCTGTTGGGGTCGTCGTAGCTGCTGCCGGCGGACGTGACCTTGTTGAACAAGATCCAGGTGCCGTCGGGCGACCACGACGGATAGAAGTTGTTCTTGCCGTCGTCGACCAGCGCCTGCGCGGGGCCGAACGTCCGCGTGCGCTGGTCGTAGGTCCGCGTGTAGAGGCTGCCGGTGATGAAGTCCCAGTCGTAGTAGCCGCTGGGGTTGGTGGCGTAGACGAGCTTGGTGCCGTCCGGCGACAGGTCGGGCTGGGTCACCAGATCGGGGCTCGACATGGTGGCGAGCACGGCCTGGGTCGTGGAATCGCGCACCACGAGGACGCCGGCCTCGACCGAGAGGAACTGGCTGTTGTCCGGGGTGAACGTGCCGAAGTTCCAGCTCGCGACCGTGGGGGCCACCTTCGCCATCGCGACATCGACCATCGCCGCCGGCTTGCCGCCGCCGTCGTAGGTGATCGCCATCCGGGTGCCGTCACGCGACAGCACGTGACACGCGACGCATCGCCCGTTGGTCTGGTTCGAGGTCAGGAACTCCTCGGCGGGTTGCCCCGGCTTGCCCATGTCGTGGCGGAACACCCCGATCACCTGGGACATCGAGGCGCTCGCCCAGTAGTACAGGCCGCCCGCCATCTCCTCGTTCGACAGCTGGACCGCCCGCGGGGCCGCGGCGCCCACGCTGCCGGGGGCCGTCGTGTTGACGCCGCGCACCTGGAACGTCAGGTTCTTCTCGACGCCGACCGCGGTCGCCCACTCGTCGGCTGTGAACGCGCTCCACGACGCCTTCGGCCCTGCGGCCGCCAGGCCGTTGCCGCCGGGGACATAGACCGTCACGTCGGAGAACGCGGTGTGCAGCGAGACCTCGAAGACGTTGTTGGCGTGGGCGTCGGTCCAGTGGATCTCGAAGTCGCCCAGGTTGCGCGGCATGATGGTGTCGGCCGGCGGATAGACGATCTGCGGGGCGAGCGCCGGGCTCTCCGGACCGCCGAACAGGTCAGCCGTGGTGGGCGGCAGCGACGGATCGATGCGCACCGACCTGGCGTGCGCGGTCACCTCCGCGGTGCCGGTCTTGTCGGTATAGGTGCCGCGGACCTCCGTCATGCCGGCGGTCCTCATGACGAGCTGGTTCGCGTTGAACCCGCCATAGATGCCGTTGATCTCGAACGTCGTGTCGGAGGTGACGTCGCGCTTGGTGCCGTCGGGCATGGTCAGCGTGGCGGTGAACGTCACCTGCGCGGTCGTGTTGTTGAGGAGCATGAGGTCGCTGGTCGGCGGATCGAGCGAGAGGGTCGCGTTCGTCGTGTCGTCGCCGCCGCCGTGGTGCATGCACGCGCTCAGGGCACAGACCGCGAGCAACCGGGTCACTATGTTCATGGCCGGAATATACGCGCTCGGGGTCGATTGTGCCCCTCGCCGTGCATCTCCGTGTCGTCGGTCTGTTGTCCCCAGTTGTGGTACGACGCACACGCGCGAACGCTGAGTTCGCCCACACTGCAACAGTGGCGCCTGGACGGCATTCGTCCGTCCCCAGACGATGTGGGCGGCTGGATCCTTCACCACGACACCACCCGGGACCCGCGGTCCGCGCTCGGCAGCGGCAAGTTCCGTATGGCCGATTCCCAATTACTCGTTGGTTGTGGCCGGCGTGGTGACCTCGGGTCAGTTCGTGCCGAGCACGTCGCGCACCGAGTCTTCGATCTTGAGCAGCGCGTCGGCGAGATCGTTCATCGGCCATGGATCGGCGGTGAGCATCACGACGTAGCCGGGATCGCCTTCGCGGACCGCGCCGCGCGGGTCATAGAGCAGCCAGCTGTTCGGCTGGCCCCAGCTGGCGAGCGGCACGCACTCGTCCATGCCGATGCCGCCGTAGCTGACCGACATCTCGAGGAACTCGCGGGCCCGCGTGGCCAGCCGGGTGTCGCTGCGGTAGTCGAGCGTGCCGAAGAATTCGTGCTCCCACATCGCCATGCCGTCGGTGATCGTGAGCAGGGCGCGGTAGTCGTTGGGGAGTTGGATCTGCTTCGCGCGCTCGGCGGCGACCACGGCCTCGAGGGTCGCGGGCGGGTTGAACGTGCCGCGCTCGCCGAACCGCCGCAGCGTGTCGACGAGCGAGTCGAGGGCCGCGCGGACCGGCGCGACATGGCGATCGACGTCGACCGGGATCTCTGGAACCGCCGCGCGATCGAGCAGCGCGATCACGGCAGGATCGGCGATGAACGGCGCGAAGTCGGGATCGCGGCGAACCTGCGCGGCGGTGGCACCGATGGCGAGCGCGGCCTCGAGGGCACGCAGCATCGCCGGCCGGTCTCCGGCGATGGCGTAGGCGGTGGCCATGTTGAAGCGCAGCTCGCTCGTCGCGTCGCCGGGGACCAGCGCCGACAGCCGCGCGAGCCGATCGCGATCGTCGCCGACCGCGGCGAAGGCGTTGCGCAGGAACTCCTGGGCGTGAAACCCGGCGCGATCGGGGAACGCGTCCCACCGCGCCAGCACCAGATCGAGGAGCTGCTTGACCTCCGCGCCGCCGCGATGCTCGTGGGCGATCGGCAGGAGCATCAGCTGCGCCGAGCCCAGGGCGATCTGGCCTTCTTCCGTGGTGGCCTGGCCGGTGATCCGCGCGAGGAACTTGCGGAGCGCTTCGATCGGCTGCTTCGAGTCGAGCACCTTGACGACGGCGCTGCCGCCGCTGAGCTTCGCCGGTACCGCCTTGCGGGATGCGGCCTTGCGGGGCGCGGCCTTGGGTGTGGCCTTGCGAGCCGCGGCGGCCTTGGGTGACGCCGCCTTGGGTGCGGCCTTGCGCGGCGCAGCCTTGCGGGGCGCGGCCTTGCGAGCCGCGGCGGCCTTGGGTGCTGCCTTGGGGGCGGCCTTGCGGGACGCGGCCTTGCGGAGCGCGGCCTTGCGAGGCACGGCGGCCTTGGGCGACTTCCGTGCGCGTGCCATTCCCCCCCACGCTACCATGGCCCCGCGCTTGCTGACGCGCCGGGATCAGCGCGGCTTGGCGAACATGCCGTCGTGGTACTCGACGATCTTGCCCTCGATCGCAGAGGCCGCCACCGTGAGCGGGGAGGCGAGGTACAGCCGGCCGGGGCCGGAGCGGCCCTTGTAGTTGCGGTTGATCGCCGAGACGGTGGTCTGATCGCCGCGCTCGCTGACGCCGGGACCGCAGCCGATGCAGGCACCACAGCCGGGCTTGATCACCTCGACGCCGGTCCGCGCGAACAGCTCGGTGTAGCCCTGCGCCTTGGCGTAGGCCTCGACTTCTTGCGAGCCGAACTGGAGGTAGAACCGGACGCCGCCGGCGACCTTCTTGCCGGCGCGCTCGGCGTCGGCCATCACGCGGGCGTACATGTCGATGTCGTCGCGCTTGCCCGCGGTGCACGAACCGCCGTACGCGATGTCGATCTTGACCTGGCCGATGTCGGGGATGAACGCGCCGTTCTTCGGATCGCTCGCGATGCCGTGATCCGGATCGCCCGGGGTCGCGACCATCGGCCGGATCGTCGCGAGATCGATCCGGTGCACGCCGCCGGCGTACGCCGCGCCGGGATCCGGCGAGACGACCTTGTCGCGAAGCGCCGAGAGCGCGCGCTCGGAAGCGCCGCCGCCGCGCCGCTCGGCGATCCACCGCAGCATGGTGTCGTCGACCTCCATCACCGCGCCGCGCGCCGAGCACTCGGTCGCCATGTTCGCGAGCGTGGCGCGCTCGTCGGGCGACAGCGCGAACAGGCCGTCGCCGCCGAACTCCATCACGCGGTTGAGCGTGTCCTCCCGCCGGGCGTAGGTCGCCAGGATGTGGAGCATCACGTCCTTGGCGGTCGTCCCCGGCGGCAGCACCCCGGTCAGCTCGAAGCGGATCGCCTCGGGCACGGCGAGCGGCGTGAACCCCCAGTAGATCAGCGCCGCGTACTCGGTCGCGCCGACGCCCCACGCCAGCGCGCCCGACGCGCCGCCCATGCAGGTGTGCGAGTCGGTCGCCTGCACGAAGTCGCCCGGATCGATCAGCTGCTCGCGCGCGACCTGGTGGCAGATCCCGGGCGACACGCCGTCGACCGCCGAGTAGTTGCGCACGCCGGTCGCGGCCGCGAACGCGCGCTGCAGCTCGCGCAGCTTGTCGATCTTGTCGGCGAACTTCGCCATCGAGGCGACGCCCGTCGCGTAGATCAGGTGATCCTCGAACACCGCGAACTTCGACGGATCCTTGAGCTGGTAACCGGCGCCGTACTCGTCGACGAGGAACTTGTCGACCTGCGCGGTGGTGAACTCGTGCGAGTAGCCGGCGTCGACCTTGACCAGCACGGCGTCGCCGGGCGCGACGTGGCGGCCCTGGCCGGGCAACAGCTTGGCCGCGAGGATCTTCTCGGTGATGTTCATCGGCCGGGGCCCGGTGCCGGTCGGTGGCACGCGGATCCGGTGCCGGGCGAGCTGGGCACAGAACGGCAACAGGCCGCCGCTCTCGATGATCAGCGCGGTGATCGCGTCGTGGCCGCGGGTGAACTCGGCCAGCGGGATGGCCTCGCCACGCTCGAGCCGCCGCAGCACCTCGTGGTCGCCCATCAGCTGGCCGATGTTGATGTTGTTGCGCGCGTGGATCGGCGCGAACGACGAGGCGATCGCCAGCCGGCTGCCCGAGAACACCTCGCACTGCGCGGCGGTCTCGCGGCTCGAGCCCACGCCCTTCTGCGCCCCGGCGACGATGACCTCGAACCCGGCGGCGGGCAGCGCGTCCGGCGGGATCAGCCGCTCGCCGCCGACGATCAGGCCGGCGTAGGCGTTCTTGGCGATCTCCTCCGGATCGTAGTCGAAGCACACCCAGGCCGGCGTCATCGCATCGGTGTTGATGTCGTCGAGCAGCTCGCCCGGCGAGACGTCGTTCATCGTCAGGGTCAACGTGCCGGCCAGCTGTCGCCGGATCTTGTCGGGATCCTTGGTCAGGTAGAGGACGCGCTTGCCGGGAGTCAGGGAGAAGCTCGGAGCCGCCATCGTCGAGCACCCTACCACGCGGCCCGCGAGCGATCGGGCGCGGTGCCGGGGCGCCGGCCGGCTCCTTGACGAAGTGTTACGGGCGGCCGGGGGGACCTGGCCGATCCGGAGAGGGTCAGCCGGCTTGTGGATCGCCCCGGGGCGCGGCAAAAAGGAAGGGTGAGAGCCGCGCTTGCCCTGTTCGCCGCCACGGCGGCTGCATGCGGCTCGCCGCGTCCGCTGAACCCCGACTTCTTCGGGCCCACGATCGAGCCGCCGTGCGGGCTGGCCAAGATCCAGCCGGGGATCAGCGTCGCCGAGGCCAAGCGCCGGCTGCCGGGGCTCAAGGAGGATCACCGCGGCGTTCGCGAGCAGCTGGTGCTCGACTCCGGGTCCGGCGAGGTCGCCCTCGAGGTCCGGGTCGACTCGGGCACCGTCGCGAGCATCTTCGCGATCGTCCAGGGCCACGTGGCGCGCGACATGCTGACGCGCATGTGGGGCCAGCCCCAGATCACCCGCGACTCGCTCGGGCAACCCGAGACCACGTGGGCGAGCGAGAACACCGGCTGGAAGGTCAAGCTCGACTGCCTCGAGCGCAACTGCTTCATCGAGTACGTGCCGTACCACGTGCTGACCGCGGAGTTCTTCGGCGCCCACGTCGTGCCGCCCGGCGATCTCGCCAACCTGCGGATCGGCATGAAGCTCGCCGACGCCCGCAAGGTCGCGCCCGGGCCGATCGACGTGCGCGCCGGCATCGCGACCGGGGTCGACGGCGTGCGCGAGTACGTCGCGATCGACGACAAGGCCGGCACGGTGCGCTCGATCTACCTCAACCTGCCGCAGCACGCCGAAGATCTGATCGCCGAGGCCTGGAGCGAGGGCTGGCGGGCCACCGCGCCGGTCGGCAAGACCGTGCTCGTGTGGCCCGATCCGACCACCGGCTGGCGCGCGACGCTGCGCGACGCGCTCGGCTACAGCCACGATCTGGCCTACGACAACTACCTGCCGGCGGCCCAGCTGTTCGGCGATCAGCCGGATCAGCTCGAAGGGCTGCCCGAGCCGGTGCTCGGCAAACCCGTCGACGACGTCAAGAAGGCCTACAAGGACGCCATCACGGCGCAGGGCCGCGATCTGGTGCTGACGCTGTTGCCCACCGAGTGGGAGCGCGCCGCGACGCGGATCACGCTGGTGACCGGCGGCGGCGGCACCACGGTCAAGCGGATGACGTTCGCGATCCCGTGGCGGCCGCACCCGGAGGCCCGCGACACGCTGTTCGAGCTATTCAAGCGCAAGTGGGGCGAGCCCAAGGCCCGCGAGGAGGAGGGCAAGCCGGTGCTGGTGTTTCGCGACGAGGATCCGCGCGTCGAGGTGTTCGAGGACACCGAGCACGGCGCGTGGAAGTTCGAGATCAAGTAGGAGCTGGGTCCGTCCTGGTTCCGTTCTCCCCTCGTCCGTGCCCCTTCCGATCCTCACCTCCAGAACTGCCACCACTTCTTGTCGAGCTTGGCGTACGGGTCGAACGCGACACGCTCGGCGCGCTCGACGAGCTGAGCGATCTCCGCCTCGGGTGTTGCCGC
>JAUKWE010041820.1:0-26744 GCA_032356425.1 Cumathamnion decipiens | reverse complement strand
GGTGATCGGCGCGATCGTGCTCGTCGCGCTCGCGTTCTCCACCCAGCGCTACCTCGCGCGGCGCGAGCTCGCCGCCTCGGTCGCCGACGAGCTTCACCTCGCGCGCACCGCGCTCGACACGGCGCGCGCCGCCGAGCGCACACGCACTGAGCTCGCCGCGCGCGCGTTCGCCGCGTTCGACGCCACGCACGAGGCCGACGGCGAGCGGACGTGGCGGCAAGTGGTCGCCCAGCGCGAGGCCGCCGAGCGCGCGTTTCGCAACGCGAGCCGGCACGTCGAGATCGCGTTCGCGAAGGATCCGACGCGCGCCGACGTGCGCGACCTGATCGGCGACATCCTGATCGATCGCGCGACGCTGGCCGAGCACGTCCACGATCTCGCGCAGCGCGACGAGCTGATCGAGCGCGTCGCGCTGTACGACGCCGACGGCAGCCGGCGCGCGCGGTGGACCAAGCCGGGCCGCGTCGTCGTGCGCGCACCGATGAACGCCGCGATCACCCTCGAGCCCGCGCGCGCCCTCGGGACCGGCACCGTCGACGTCCGCCTGGCGCCCGGCAGCTACGTGGTCGCGGTCGCGACGCCCGGCCACGTGCCCGTACGCGCGCCGTTCCTGGTCGAGCGTGGCCGCGAGCTCGTCATGGACATCACGCCACCGCGCACCCGGGACGTCCCGCCCGGGTTCGTCTACGTGCCGGCCGGCGAGTTCCTGTTCGGCAACGCCAACGATGAGGATCGGCTCACGTTCTTCTCGACCACGCCGCTGCGCCGGCGCTCGACCGGGGCGTTCCTGATCGGCCGTACCGAGGTGACGTTCGACGACTGGCTCGCGTATGTCGATGCGCTGCCGGCGAGCGACCGCCCAGGCCGGATCCCCGGGGTGCCGACCAAGCTGTCTGGCGCCCTCATGATCAGCCCCGATGACACGGGCCACTGGCGGATCGAGCTACAACCCGCGGGTTACCGCTACACCGCGGGCTGGGACCAGCCCCTCCGCTACACCGGCCGCACCCACCATGCGGCGCAGGACTGGCGGCGGTTCCCGGTGATGGGCGTGTCGGCCCAGGACGCGACCGCATACGCCGCGTGGCTCGATCGCACCGGACGGGTGCCGGGCGCGCGGCTATGCAGCGAGGTCGAGTGGGAGCGCGCCGCGCGCGGCGCCGATGGCCGCGGGTATCCCGGCGGACGTCCACTCGATCCCGACGACGCCAACATCGACGTCACCCATGGCCCCGGGCTGATGGGGCCCGATGAGGTCGGCTCTCACCCGGCCTCGCGGAGCCCGTTCGGTCTGGACGACATGTCAGGCAACGCGTTCGAGTGGACCGTCGCCGAGCAAGGTGGATACATCGTGCGCAGCGGCAGTTACCAGCATGATCGGAAGACCGCGCACTTGACGAACCGGTCTCCGATGAACGCGATGGTGCGTGACGCGGCGCTCGGCTTCCGGCTGTGCGCAACCCCACAGGTACCCCTATAGGCGTACATTGTGTACTCTATCTTACCTCACCGAGGGGCCATTTTGTCCCATGGTAGGGGATGTCAAAATCTCTACCCCTGGTTGCAGCATGGTTCCTCAGCGGTTGCGTGGTCAACGAAGGCACCGCCCTCGTGGACCAGGCCGTCATCACCCCGAACGGCATCAGCCTCAACGGCATCAGCCTCAACGGCATCAGCCTCAACGGGATCAGCTTGAACGGCATCAGCCCCAACGGCATCAGCCTCAACGGCACGCCGATCGGCATCGCGGGCACCGGGGCGCCGCTGGCCGGAACCGACATCGTCGGCTCGACCTGGACCGGCCGCCTGTCCGACGGCACCAGCGTCGCCCTGCGCATCGATGATGCCATGCAGGGCACCGGGGCGAACACCGACGTATGGTCGTACCGGTTCTCGGTGTCGGCCGCCGGCATGTGGCGCCCGCTGTGCCTCGACCCCGGGGGCAACCCGATCTTCGCGGACGCCGTGAGGGGAACCTGGAACCTCGCCAATGGCGTGCCCGGCGGCGGCTCGTACACCGAGGGGACCGCGGATTTTACCCTCGCGTGCCGCGGGAGTGCGATCGCCAAGTGCGTCGAGCTTGGCTACAAGCCGTGGACCGGCCATGGCCGCGAGCTACAGACCTGCGTGCGGGCCCTGCGCGGCGACTACTGTGGCGATGGTACGCCCTACACCGTTACCGGAACTCTCGTGAATATTTACGATGCAATGGGAATTCAGTCCGACGGCGCTGACTGGGATCCTGAAGCCGGGTGGACCCCCAACGGCGCGGGCTGTATTTCCAAGAAGAAGGAGACCCGGTTCACACAGGTGGCAGACCAAAAACCGTGGTGTTATCCCCATGCACTCCTGGCAGAAAAATCGTGTGGTACTGGATTCAGCAACGGTGTGTTGATCATCACGGAACTGCCTCCGCTGTAGCCTAGCCGCACGGGCTATCCTTCCGTTCGAATGGCAACGCTTGTCGAGGTCGGCACGGGGCGGATCTTTCAGCTCCACGAGCGCACGACGATCGGCCGCGATCAGCGATGTGATATCTGCATCGACGATCCCATGGTGTCGGCCAGCCACGCCGAGATCGTGCGCGACGTCACCGGCGAATACCGCTTGCGCGACCTCGGCAGCCGCCGCGGCACGTTCCTCGGCTCGCGCCAGGTGAGCGAGATCGAGCTGCACGATGGCGACGAGCTGTTGATCGGGCTCGCCCGCATGAGGTTCCACGCACAGCGGGTCGCGCTCGCCATCGTGCCCCCGCTCGCCGCTGCGCCCCCACCCACCACCGGCACCGGCGAGATCGACGAGCTGACCCGGCTGCGCGCGATCGCCCAGCTCAGCCGCGCGATCGGCGTCGAGCATGACCTGCGCAAGGTGCTCGGGCGCGTGCTCGATACCTGCTTCCAGCTGCTCGCGGCCGATCGCGGCGCGATCGCCGTGTTCCAGCCACAGTCGAAGACGCCCTACCTCACGCTCGCGAGGGAGCGCAGCGGCGAGGACTCGCACTTCGCGCTGTCGACCACCGTGGTCAGCGTGGTGATGGAGACCCACGAGCCTCACCTCAGCGCCGAGATCGACTCCGACGCGGCGCTGCAGCGATCGGCGAGCCTGTCGGTCAACAGCGTCCGCTCGCTGATGGCCGTCCCGCTCCTGTATCGCGCCGACAACGTCGAGCTCCTGGGCGTGAT
The DNA here is from genome assembly GCA_032356425.1 of Cumathamnion decipiens. Lineage (NCBI taxonomy): Eukaryota > Rhodophyta > Florideophyceae > Ceramiales > Delesseriaceae > Cumathamnion > Cumathamnion decipiens. The sequence continues at coordinate 23,562 of JAUKWE010041820.1, read as the reverse complement.
CCAGCTCGATTCGCGCGCCGCCAACGGCGTGTTCACGGCGCGCGACGTCGAGCTGCTCTCGGTGATCGCCGGCCAGGCCGCGCTCGCGATCAAGAACGCGATGCTGGTGCGCCAGGTCCGGACCGCGGCCGACGATGACTGGCGCCACCTCGAGCGCGTGGTCGGCAACCTGCCCGCCGGCGTGATCGTGCTCGATCGCCACGGCCGGTGCCGGATCGCGAACCACTGGGTGCTGTCGCGCGCGCCGCTGATCGGCCCGCTCACGCTCGGCAGCGTCGTCCCCACGATCGCCGGCATCCCGTGCGAGCGGCTGTGCGGCGTCGACCGGCGGCTCCAGGTCTGGGTCAACCTGCGCGCCCTCGAGATCGTCACGAAGACGTCGGCCGACCACGGCGAGACCGTGATCGTGATCTCGGACAACACCGACGAGCTCGAGCAGCTCACCCAGGCCGCGCATCGCGATCGGCTGTCGCTGGTCGGCCAGCTCGCGGGCGGCCTCGCGCACGACTTCAACAACCTCCTGTCGCTCATCCTGACCTACGCGAACATGCTCGAGGACTCGGTCACCGATGCCGCCACGCGCGCAGGGATCCAGACGATCGCCCGTGCCGCCACGAGCGCGAGCCAGCTGACCCGCCAGCTGCTCATGTTCAGCCGCCGCGAGATCGTCACGCCGAAGACCATCAACGTCGCGGCCCTCGTGCAGAACCTCGACCGCCTGCTGCGCCTGATGCTCGGCGGACGGGCCCAGCTCGCCGTCACCGTCGCCGACGACGTCCCGCACGTGCTGATCGACAGCGCCCAGCTCGAGCAGATCGTCGTCAACCTGGTCGTCAACGCGCGCGACGCCATCGGCGGCGACGGCCGGGTCCAGCTCCGGCTCTCGCGCTGCCGGCTCGACGACGGCGCCGTCGCGCAGCTTCCCGCGGGGACCTACGCGCTCCTCGAGGTCGAGGACACCGGGGCCGGCATGACGCCCGAGGTCCAGGCCCACATCTTCGAGCCGTACTTCACCACCGACGGGCTCCGCCAGGGCAGCGGCCTGGGGCTCGCGACCGTGCAGGCGATCGTCAGCCAGGCGCGCGGCGAGATCGCCGTCACCAGCGCGGTCGGCTGCGGCACCACGTTCCGGATCTACCTGCCCGAGACCGATCGCCCGGGCGACATCGAGCCGGCCACCGCCACGACGTGCGACGGCGGCACCGTGCTGCTGGTCGATGACGACGACGACGTCCGCCGCATGATCGAGCGCATGCTCAGCCACGCCGGGTACACGGTGGTGACCGCGACCTCCGGACCCGACGCGCTGGCCCGCGCGCGCGCCTACCCCAGCGAGATCGATCTGCTGCTCACCGACCTGGTGATGCCCGGCATGACGGGCCAGGAGCTCATCCGCGATCTCGCGATCGATCGCCCGCAGCTTCAGGTCGTGTTCATGTCGGGCTATCAACAAGGCACGTTGATCGATCCCCGGCGGTTCGTCGCCAAGCCGTTCGATAGCCACCTGCTCCTCAGCACGGTCGCCAACATCCTCGGGCACCGGCCCAGCGACTGCGCGCGGTGACGGTCGGCTGCCTGGTTCACCATGGACCATCCCGGCGTCCTGGTGAACCACGTCGATCTGGTTCATCATGAACCATCAAGCAGTCGTTTCAGCATGTTAGCCGCTGGCACGCGGCTCGCTCAGGACCCGCGGCATGATCCAACCCGTCCTCATCAGCGGCCCCGACGTCTGGATGGAGAGCGAGGCGACCCGCCAGCTCGCCGCCACCGCCCAGCTCGAGGGCTGCATCCACGCCGCCGGGATGCCGGACCTTCACCCCGGTCGGGGCTTTCCGATCGGCGCCGTCGTCGCGACCCGCGACGTCGTCCACCCGCACCTGGTCGGCGGCGATGCCGGCTGCGGCGCCCGCGTGGTGGTCACCAGCGTCGAGCGCACCTCGCCCGATCGGCTCGAGCGCCGCCTGCGCACCGCGTTCGAGGCGCCGCTGTTCGAGGCGGTCGACCCCGGCGCGCTGTTTCAGGCCGTGTGGCAGACCGGCGTGCACGCGCTCACCGAGCTCGACGGCATCCCCGACGATCTCCGCCGGCTCGCCGCGCATGAACCCGCCACCGATAACCTGCCGCCGAGCGCCGACTCGACCCCGTACCGCACCGGCTTCGCGAGCTCGCTCGGCACGATCGGCGGCGGCAACCACTTCGCCGAGATCGCGCGGGTCGGCCGCGTGCTCGACGGCGAGGCGGGCGCCTCGATCGGCCTGGCACGCGACGCGGTGGTCGTGCTCGCCCACTCGGGCTCGCGGGGCCTCGGGGCCGCCCTCGCCGCGACCTGGAGCACGCGCATCCTGCGCGGCGATGACCGCGATCGCTACCTCGGCGAGCTCGCCGGCGCGTGCCGGTTCGCGCGCACCAACCGGCTCGTTCTGGCCTATCGCCTGCTCTCGGCGCTCGGCGCGCTGCGCGATCACACGCTGCGCGGCTCGTTCGACGTCTCGCACAACGACGTCCGCGAGGAGGCCGTCGCCGGCGCCGGCGCGTGGGTGCACCGCAAGGGCGCCGCGCCCGCACCGGACGGCGCGCTGACCATCGTGCTCGGCAGCCGCGGCGCACCGTCGTGGATCATGAAGGGCACCGGTGCGCCGGCCGGGCTCGGCTCGGTCGCGCACGGCGCGGGCCGCCGGATGACGCGCAGCGAGGCGGTCGACAAGCTCAAGCACCGCTACCGCCGCAGCGAGGTCACCCGGTCCGCGCTCGGCAGCCGCGTCGTCTGCGACGACAAGAGCTTGCTGTTCGAGGAGCACCCCGACGCCTACAAGGCGATCGAGCCGGTGATCGCCGCCCTCGAGGCCCACCACCAGGCGACCCGCGTCGCCGCCCTCAGCCCGCTCATCACCGTGAAGCTGTGACCGACTACGATCTCCTCATCACCTCCGGCGTCGGCCCCGCCGAGGCCCGCCGGTTCGTCGCGCAGCTCGCCGTGCGCCTCGAGCGCCTGGCCGAGGCGCGAGGCCTCGAGATCCGCGAGGTCATCGCCAGCGGCGGCGACGCGGACCTACCGCGCTCGATCACCCTCCGCGTGCGCGGCGACGTCCCGGCCCAGCTCGCCGGCGAGCACGGCACCCACGTGCTCGTCCAGCGCTCCGCCACGCGCGGCCGATCGGCGCGCAAGCGCTGGTTCGCCGCGGTCAGCTTCCACGCCGCGCCCGCCGGCGAGCCGCACGAAGACCTCTCGACCCTGCCGCGCGACTCGCTCGTGATCACCGCGTGCCGGGCCGGCGGCCCCGGTGGCCAGCACGTCAACAAGGTCTCCTCTGCCGTGCGCGTCCACCACCTGCCGTCCGGCATCGCGATCCGCAGCGCCGGCGCCCGGTCGCAGAAGGCCAACCTCGATCAGGCGCTGCGCCGGCTCGTCGTGCTGCTCCGCGAGCGCGCCGAGGCCGGCCGGGCCGCCGCCGGGGCCACGCGCCGCAGCGCGCACTACCAGCTCGAGCGCGGCCGCGCGGTTCGCAGCTACCTGCTCGACGGCGACGGCGTCCTCGTCGAGCAGCGGTCTTCCGGCGGCCGGTTCGCGTGAGATGTCGAGCTGCGAAGCGCTCGAGTCGAGGTCACGCGCTTCTCCAGAGGAGTCCGGTCTTGCGATCTCGCCCGTCGTCGCTGCTCCAGCGCTGGCCTTGCTCGATATGCCCGCCGCGCCCACGTGAGCGTACCGCGACGTACCGACGACGTGTCTGGGCTTGCGGGTACCTAGGCGGGTAGGTAGTGTACTGCGGGACCTTGGGAGATCGTCGGCCGGCTTGTGACCGGCGCGTGCAAGTCGATCCGGCTGGTCCAGACAGGTGCCCGCGGGTTCGCAGCGCGGCTCAGGCCCAGGAGGGTTGCATCAGGGATTCGCAGGAACGTCTGTGGCCTCGTGCGGCCTGGCCGATCAACCGGAGTGCGCTGCCCTACGGCTACTTGAGCGCGCAGCCGCTGATCGCGTTGCTCCACAGCGGCTGAACCGGGAAGGAGACGCCATTGAGGCTCTGATTCGACGTCGTGGAGGCCCAGGCGCACTTGTCGCCGTTCTCCGCACCAGTCGAGTCCACCCAGCCCGAGCTGGGGAAGGGATCGGTCACGGTCTCGGCGAACTCGTGGCCTTCGACGATGGTGATGCCCGCGTTGGCGCCCAGGTTGTTGAAGTTCGCGCCGCAGCTCGCGCCGGCATCGGTGATGTAGGGCAGGTTGGTGTAGGAGAGGCTGCCCGTCGAGCTGTGCCACGCGCAGTACTGCGTGCCAAAGCCGCTCGCGCTGTTCCCATGCGAGGTGGCGATGACATACTGGGCATTGATGTTCGTCGACGAGCCGAAGTGGCTGGCGGCCCTGGTGGCCTCCGACGCGAGCTGGGACTGGGTCGGCACGCTGGGGGCGGCGGAGGCGTTGTCGAACCACGTCCCTTTCAGCTCGCCGGTCTGGTTGCCGACGTGGGCGCCGTTGCTCTGCGTGTACTGGGTGTCGACGCCCGCCCACGCGCTGCCGCCGACGTGGTTGAAGAAGTTCTGCAGGAGCGCCGCCTCGCCGCTCGGGTCACTGCTCCACTGCGAACCCCAGAACACGAGGTACACCGCCGGCGCGGTCTCGACATTGCCGTTGTGATAGATGAGGTTGCTGGCGGGCGGCGGGGCCACCGCGAGGCTCGCCTGCTGGCCCTCGAGCGTGGGCATGATGAGGATACCGGGAGCGGGGGCCTCTTCGCTGCCCGGCGCATTGGGGTCGCCCTCGACGCAAGCCATCAGGGCCACGGGCGCGGCTGCGAGCAGAAGGAACTGAATCGCGGAATGTACAGTGCCAGCTTTCTTCATCACGGACTCCAGGAAGCAGGTTGAGCAACGCAGATCTTGTGTAAGAGAAACCCTCTGAGTTGCGAGCAACTTCCTATATCGAAACGATTGACGGGCGTCAAGCGGCCCGCGCCTCCGATGGCGGCGACGCCGCGCGCATTGCGCAGGACAGCACAGTCGGAGTGGCCTGTGTGTTCTTGTTGGAGCCCATGTGGACGCCGAACGAGGACAGGTTCTCGGCGGTGCCCTGCGGCACGTCGTTCGCGTCGACGAACTGCATGCGATCGGGGTGGTGAAGGGATGAAGACTGAGAATTAAGTTAGGATTAAGGCGCGCAGAAATGACAGTTAGGACGAAGTGAGAGTGACGGTCAAGGCGGAGTGAGGGTGACGGTAAGCACGGAGTGAGAGTGACGCTGAGCACGAAGTCAGAGTGACGCTGAGCACGAAGTGAGAGTGAAGTGAAGCGAAGCGAAGTGAAGTGAAGTGAAGTGAGGATGAGGCTGCAGTGAAGTAGCGCATAGCCACGTCGCCAGTGTGCTCGGGTGTGCGGTGACCTCGGACGGCCAGCGCGTGGTCTCGGCGCCGGTGGATGACATGCCAACCTGTGGGACTTGGACTCGGGGCGGGGCGGGCCTGGCCGCGGCAAGCTCAGAACAGCGCGGCGAGCGCGGCGGCCCGGGGGCCGACAGCACGAGCTCCGCCGCGAGGGCGCTGTCGAGGCGCGCTGGCGCGCGTGGGCCGAGGATGGTCGGCGGTGATCGTGATCGCCAGCGCCGTGCTGTTCCTGGCCGGCAGGCTGGTCGGGGACACGATCAGCGCCTTGGTCGTGGCAGGCCTGCTCGCGGTACGGCTCCTCGGGTATGCCCCGAGGCGCCGCGCGCGATAGGGCCGGTGGTGGTAGTGTGGTTCGTGTGTCAGCACCGGAGAGGGATACGCTTCAGATCATCTCGGAGCGCCTGGCTGCCGTGCTCCGCCGCCAGGACGAGATCGAGGCTCGCTTCCTGCGGATCGAGGCCGCCCTCGGGATAAAGCCGGCCGAGGTCGCTGCACCGCCGCCGGCTGTCGCGGGGCCGGGGGCGGGGGTGCACGCCGAGGCCGGGGCGACGCAGGTCATGGAACCGCCGGCCGTCGCCACGCTGGCGGCACCGGTGGCCACGCTGGCGGCGCCGGTGGTCGCGCTGGCGGCGCCGGTGACCCCGCTGGCAGCGCCGGTCGACGGGCCAGTGGCAGCGCCGGGTGCGACCCTACCCATGCCCGCCACGCTGGGGGCTGGGCGCGCGACGCCGGTGGAAGCCCCGGCGACGATCGAGTCGCAGGTCGGCCTCCACTGGCTCAATCGGATCGGGGTCGTGACGCTGATCCTGGGCGTCGCCTTCGCCTTCAAGACCGCCGCCGACAACGGATGGATCGGCCCGAGCGCGCGCGTGATGCTCGGCATCGGGGCTGCGCTGGTGACGCTGCTCGCGGGCGACATCCAGTGGCGGCGCGGCAAGGCGGTGTTCGCGCAGGGCCTCACCGGCCTGGGGCTCGCGATGCTGTACCTGTCGTTCTGGGCCTCGTCCGACCTCTATCACCTGCTGGTCTCGCCCGTCGCGTTCGGCCTGATGATCGGCACCACGGTCGCGTCGGCGCTGCTCGCGCTGCGCTATGGATCGCAGGCGATCGCGATCCTCGCGATGCTGGGCGGGTACATCACGCCCATCGCGCTATCGACGGGCGAGCCCCACCCGCTGATCTTCCTGGGCTACCTCACCCTGCTGAACATCGGGGCCATCGTGCTGGCGCGCCGGCGCGTGTGGCCCGCGCTCGAGGACCTCGCCGCGGCCGCGACCTGCGCGCTCTATGCCGGATGGTGGGCGACGTCGGCGACGGCCGACGACCGGCCGATCGCGAGCGTGTTCGCGATGGTGTTCTACGTCCAGTTCTCGGTCGCGCGCTCGCGCGTGCCGTGGCAGTTCGCGCAGGTGCTGGGGCCGGTGGTCATGGCAGGCCTGTGGAGTGACTCGCCGCTCCTGCTTCCGCTGTTGCTCGTGTTCGCGCTCGGCGGGCTCGCCGTCGCGGAGCTGCGCCGCTGGCGGGAAGCGCCGCTGTGGGCGATGATCTGGTTCTGGGCGCCCGCGCTGGTGGGGGTGGGGCTGCATCGTGATCCGCTGAGCCTGCCGGCCGATCTCGCCTGGGTCTCGATCGCGTTCGCCGCGTTCTTCGCGTGGATCCTGTGGTGGAACGTGCGCCAGGGGCGTGCGCTGTACGGCCTCGATCTGGCGCTCGTGGTCGCCAACCCCGCGGCCTACTTCGCCGCGTCGACCTTGCTGCTCGAGCCCGATCATCACGCGGTCATGGGCCTGTTCGCGGTGGGGCTCGCCGGCGCGCAGCTCGCGCTCGCCAAACTCGTGTGGCACCCCGGCGGCGCCACGACGCGTGATCCGCGGCCCGGGAAGGTCGCCATCGGCGTCGGCCTGGCGCTCGTCACGCTGGCGGTGCCGATCCAGTTCGTGGAGCTCGCCATCACGGTGGCGTGGGCGCTCGAGGGGGCGCTCCTCGCGTGGCTGTCCGCGCGGTTCGCGAGCGTGAAGCTGAGCGGGGTGGCGTGCCTCGTCCTGGTGCTCGCGCTGTTGAGCCTGTTCGCGCTGGACGTGCCGATCCACGAGCGCGCCGAGCCGGTGGCGTTCGCGAACGCCCGGTTCGCGGCGCTCGCGGTGATGGCCGCGAGCCTGTTCGTCGCGGCGCGATCGCTCCGCGAGCGCCCCCGCGCCACGACGGCGTACGTGGGGGGGCACCTCGTCGTGCTGATCGCGCTCGGCCTGGAGCTGGTCGGCTGGATCGAGCGATCGGTCGCCGATTCCGATCGGTTCGGCAGCGTCACCATCGCCGTGTCGATCCTGATGGCGCTCTATGCGGTCATGCTGATCGCGCTGGGCGTCGTCCGGCGCAGCGTGCGCGATCGAATCCTCGGGCTGGTCCTCCTGGCCATCGTGGTGGTGAAGCTGTACGCAAGTGACGTCTGGGCCGTGGGGCGAGGTTTCCAGGTGGCCGCGTTCCTCGGGCTCGGCGCCCTCCTGTTGCTCGTGTCGTACCTGTACTCGCGCTATCGCGCCCTGATCGAGCGCTTGTGGAAGGACCCCGCGTAGCGACGCCCGGTCGTCGACGGGGACAGCAGCTCGGAGATAGCGCCGTCTGTACGACGCTTGCGCTCTGACGACTTCACGCAAATCATGCGCGCATCGTCGGGCGCGGCGCGGGTTTTGCGTCGGGGCCCGGCCCGGGAAGCGGACCCGTCGGGCATGCCGGATGCAGCCTCGCCGGAACATGCCTCGTAGCGGTGCGCACCCGACTTCGGCGCATCGCTCGAGCTGACGGGAGACCGTATGCGGCAATGTGAATGCACCGAGCGCCACCCCTTGAAGAAGATCGTCGTGACCGGTGGGCCGGGCGCCGGCAAGACCGCCGTGCTCGAGCTCATCCGGCGATCGCTCTGCGAGCACGTCCACGTCGTGCGCGAGTCCGCGGGCGTGGTGTTCGGCGGTGGGTTCCCGCGGACGGCCGACCTCGATGGCCGCCGCGCCGCGCAGCGGGCGATCTTCTATGTCCAGCGAGAGCTCGAGGCCGCCGCGCGCTCGGCCAACGCGGCCATCCTGTTGTGCGACCGTGCCACCGTCGACGGCGTGGCGTACTGGGCTGGGCCCGGCGAGCTCTGGGACACGGTCGGCACCACGCTCTCCGAACAGATCGCCCGCTACGACGCGGTGATCCACCTGCGGACCCCGACGGCCGAGTTCGGGTACAACCACCAGAACCCGCTGCGCATCGAATCGGCGGTCGAAGCTGCGGCGATCGATGCGCGGATCGCCGCGGCGTGGGCCAGCCATCCGCGCCGCTACGAGGTGGGCGCGACCGCGAGCTTCCTCGCCAAGGCCGCACGGGCGATCGACATCTTGCGCCTCGAGATCCCGGCCTGCTGCCAGCGGCACCTCCCGGCGCTCGCCGGGTAACCTGGTGCGGCGGTGGCGTACGATAACGTCGTGCTCGGATCAGCGTCGAGCACCGCTTCGAAGACGTACAGGTCAACCGTGCATCGTCATGCCTGACGAGGGCACGGAGGCGCCGGCCGTCGGTTGTCCCAGGTCTCTCGGGGGTAGCTGTCCATCGGTGTAGTGGTTGGCCACCCGGATACCTCCCGGTCCGCTTGGTTGCGGAACGCGAAAGGGGTTACCGTGGGCGCCGATGGGTCGTGGCAACCTCTCTTGCGAGCGCGCGCCGTGAGTCCCGAGAAGCCTCTCGCGACCGACGACCTCGCGTCGGGCATCCCCCACCGGGAAGCGCCGGCGGCAACGCAGAGCGAGAACATCCTCCAGACCCACGGCCTGACCAAGGATTTCCGTGGCTTCGTCGCCGTCAAGGCGGTCAACCTGGGCATCCGCCGCCACTCGATTCACGCCTTGATCGGCCCCAACGGCGCCGGCAAGACGACGTGCTTCAACCTGCTCACCAAGTTCCTTCGCCCGTCCGCCGGCAAGATCGTCTACCGGGGGATCGACATCACGCACCACAAGCCCGCGCAGGTGGCCCGGCTGGGGCTCGTCCGATCGTTCCAGATCTCGGCGGTGTTTCCCCACCTGACGGTGCTCGAGAACGTCCGGATCGCGCTGCAGCGGACGCGCGGCCGGTCGTTCGACTTCTGGCGCTCCGCCGGGGTCCTCGCGCAGTTTCACCCGCGCGCGCTCGAGCTCCTCGAGGCGGTCGGGCTCGCCGAGTTCGCGGCCACCCGCGCGGTGGAGCTGTCGTACGGCCGCAAGCGCGCGCTCGAGATCGCCACCACGCTCGCGCTCGATCCGGAGACGATGCTGCTCGACGAGCCGATGTCGGGCATGGGCCACGAGGACGTGGACCGGATCGCGGCGCTGATCAAGAAGATCTCCGCCAACCGGACCATCATCATGGTCGAGCATAACCTCAGCGTGGTCGCGGATCTGTGCGACAAGATCACGGTGCTGGCGCGCGGCGAGATCCTCGCCGAGGGCGACTACGCGACGGTGTCGAAGAACCCCGAGGTCGTCCAGGCGTACATGGGGACGGCCCATGCCTGAGCTGCGTGATGCGCCCCAGACGACGGAGACCGGCGATCGGCCTGATCCGCCCGCGGCCGGTGGTGCGGCGACCCCGGCGTCCGGCGCGGCACCGGTGCTGGCCACCCAGGATCTCCACGCCTGGTACGGCGAGTCGCACATCCTCCACGGCATGAACCTCGAGGTGCGGCCCGGCGAGCTGGTCACCTTGCTCGGCCGCAACGGCGCCGGCAAGACGACCACGCTCAAGGCGATCATGGGCATGGTGCCCAGGCGGACCGGCAGCGTGCGGTTCGAAGGCAAGGAGATGATCCGGCTGCCGTCGAACCGGATCGCCCGGCTGGGGATCGCGATCTGCCCCGAGGAGCGCGGCATCTTCGCCAGCCTCAACGTGGAGGAGAACCTGATGCTGCCGCCGCAGGTTCGCCCGGGGGGCCTCTCGGTGCCGGCGATCTTCGAGCTGTTCCCCAACCTCAAGGAGCGCCTGAAGAGCCCCGGCACCAAGCTGTCCGGCGGCGAGCAGCAGATGCTCGCGATCGGCCGCATCCTGCGCACCGGCGCGCGCTTCCTCCTGCTCGACGAGCCGACCGAGGGGCTGGCCCCAGTGATCGTGCAGCAGATCGGCGCCACGATCCAGCGCCTCAAGGCCGAGGGATTCACGATTTTGCTCGTCGAGCAGAGCATCAAGTTCGCCCAGACGGTGGCAGATCGCCACTACATCGTGGAGCATGGCCGCGTCGTCGACATGGTCCCGGGGGCCGAGCTCGCGTCGAGCATGGCGCGGCTGCGCGTATATCTCGGAGTCTAGTGCCAGGAACTTTGCGTCATCCGGATGGGAAGACAGGAGCTGCGATGCCAGGACACCTACTAACACGAATCGCTGATCGTTCGATGATCTTGACCTTGTGCGCCGCGGCGTTGTGCACGGCGGCCGCTTGCAAGAAGGAGCCGGCCAAGGACCAGCCGGCGACGGGCAGCGCGGCGGCTCCCGCCACCGGCGCCGGCGGCAAGATCGTCATCGGCGTCTTGACCGATATGTCGGGCCTGTATGCCGACCTCTCCGGTCAGGGCTCGGTGGAGGCCGCCAAGATGGCGGTCGAGGAGATGGGCGGCACGGTCGCCGGCATGCCGGTCGAGGTCGTCTCGGCCGATCACCAGAACAAGCCCGATGTCGGCTCCAGCGTGGCCCGCGAGTGGTACGACACCAAGAACGTCGACGTCATCGTCGATGTCCCGACGTCGTCGGTGGCGCTGGCGGTGAGCGCCCTGACCCAAGAGAAGAACAAGGTGTTCCTCGGCTCGGGCCCGGGCAGCTCGGATCTGACCGGCAGCAAGTGCTCGCCCAATACCATCCAGTGGACCTACGACACGTGGGCGCTGGCCAACGCGACCGGCCGCGAGATCGTCAAGAACGGCGGCGACACCTGGTTCTTCCTCACCGCCGATTATGCGTTCGGGGCGGCGCTCGAGCGCGACGTCACCAAGGTCGTCGAGGCGAGCGGCGGCAAGGTCCTCGGCGGGGTAAAGCACCCGCTCAACGCGCCCGACTTCTCGTCGTTCCTGGTCCAGGCGCAGGGCTCGAAGGCCAAGATCATCGGCCTGGCCAACGCCGGCGGCGATGCGATCAACGCCATCAAGCAAGCGGCCGAGTTCGGGATCGTCTCGAAGGGCCAGAAGCTGGCCAGCCTGCTCGTGTTCATCGTCGACATCAACGCGCTCGGCCTTCCGACCGCGCAGGGCTTGCTCCTCAGCGAGGCGTTCTACTGGGACCGCGACGACAAGACCCGCGCGTGGTCGCAGAAGTTCGCCGCCAAGCGCGAGGGTGCCATGCCGACGATGGTGCAGGCCGGCGTGTACTCGTCGGTGCTCCACTACCTCAAGGCCGTCGCGGAGCTGAAGAGCGCCAAGGACGGCAAGGCCGTGGTGGCGAAGATGGAGGCGATGCCCACCGACGACCCGCTGTTCGGCAAGGGGACGATCGACCCCAACGGCCGCAAGCGCCACTCGATGTACGTCTACGAGGTCAAGAAGCCCGAGGAGTCCAAGGCCAAGTGGGACTACTACAAGCTGATCCGCGAGGTCCCCGCCGATCAGGCGTTCCGCGCGCCCGCCGACAGCGGATGCCCCCTGATCAAGAAATAGCGTCCAGATGTTCGCGCAGCTGATCCTGGGGCTCATCAACGGCTCGTTCTATGCGCTGCTCAGCCTCGGGCTGGCCATCATCTTCGGGCTGCTCAACGTCATCAACTTCGCGCACGGCGCGCTCTACATGCTGGGCGGGTTCGTGGCGTGGGGGCTCCTCCACTACGCGGGGATCGGCTACTGGCCGGCGCTCGTCATCGCGCCGCTCGTGGTGGGCGGCCTGGGCATCGCCCTCGAGCGAACCCTGCTGCAGCGGCTGTACAAGCTCGATCCGCTCTATAACCTGCTGCTGACCTTCGGCCTCGCGCTGATCCTCCAGGGGCTGTTCCAGATGAAGTTCGGGTCCTCGGGCGAGCCCTACGCGATCCCGGCTGCCCTGCAGGGCGCCAAGGATCTCGACTTCATGATCCTCCCGATCTACCGGGGCTGGGTGATGGTGGTCTCGCTGGTGGTGTGCCTGACCACCTGGTACGTCACCGAGCGCACCAAGCTCGGTTCGTACCTGCGGGCGGCCACCGAGAACCCCGGCCTGGTCCAGGCGTTCGGCGTGAATGTCCCGCGCATGGTGACCGTGACCTACGGCCTGGGCGTCGCGCTGGCCGGGTTTGCCGGCGTGCTCGCCGCGCCGATCTACCGGGTCAGCCCGGCGATGGGCTCCGATCTCATCATCGTCGTGTTCGCGGTGGTGGTGATCGGCGGCATGGGCTCGATCATGGGCTCGATCGTCACCGGCTTCGCGCTCGGGCTCATCGAGGGGCTCACCAAGGTGGTCTATCCCCCGGCGGCCAACACCGTGGTGTTTGCGTTGATGGCGCTGGTCTTGCTGGTCCGGCCGGCCGGGCTGTTCGGAAAGGCGCCATGACCTCGCCCCGTAGTCCCGGCCGGTGGCGGAGCGAGTCCACGGTGTTCGCCGTGATGATCGCGGTGCTCGTGATCGCGCCGTTCCTCGCCTATCCCGTGTTCCTGATGAAGTGCCTGTGCCTGGCGCTGTTTGCCTGCGCGTTCAACCTGCTCCTCGGCTATGTCGGCCTCCTGTCGTTCGGCCACGCGATGTTCCTGGGCTGTGCCGGCTATGGCTCGGCCCACGCCGCCAAGGTCTGGGGGCTGCCGCCCGAGCTGGCGATCCTGTTCGGCACCGCCGTCGCCGCCGCCCTGGGCCTCGTCGTCGGCTGGCTGGCGATCCGCCGGCAGGGCATCTACTTCGCGATGATCACGCTCGGCCTGGCCCAGATGATCTACTTCTTCTGCCTCCAGGCCCCGCTCACGCACGGCGAGGACGGCATCCAGGCGGTGCCGCGCGGCACGCTGTTCGGCGTCCTCGACCTCGATGACAACCTGGTGATGTACGGCTTCGTCCTGGTCATCTTCCTGCTCGGCTTCACGATCATCTACCGGGTCATTCACTCGCCGTTCGGCGCCGTGCTGACGGCGATCCGCGAGAACGAGGCGCGCACCACGTCGCTGGGCTACAACACCGATCACTACAAGCTGATCGCGTTCGTGCTGTCCGCCGCGCTCGCCGGGCTGGCCGGCGCCACCAAGGTGCTGGTGTTCCAGAACGCCGCGCTGCCCGACGTCCACTGGACGCTGTCGGGCGAGGTCATCCTGATGACGCTGATCGGCGGGCTCGGGCGGTTCACCGGGCCCGTCGTCGGCGCCTTCGTCGTGGTCGCGCTCGAGAACTACCTCCGCGGGGGCCAGGTCATCGTCGTGCAGGGCGTGGTGTTCGTGCTCTGCGTCCTCGCGTTCCGGCAGGGCATCATGGGCAAGCTCAGCACGGTGTTGAAGCTGCCGCTGTGACCCACGACCTCGAGGTCCTCATCGTCGGTGCGGGGCTGTCGGGGATCGGCGCCGCGGTTCGCCTCCAGGCCGCATGTCCGGACAAGCGGTTCGCGATCCTCGAGGCCCGCGACACGATCGGCGGCACCTGGGAGCTGTTTCGCTATCCGGGAGTCCGCTCGGACTCCGACATGTTCACGCTCGGCTATCCGTTTCATCCCTGGAAGGCGGCGAAGTCGATCGCCGACGGGCCGGCGATCCTCGACTACATCCGCGAGACCTCGACCACCTTCGGCATCGATCCGCACATCCGGTTTGGCCACCGGATCACCGCCGCCCGGTGGTCGTCGGCCGACGCGCGGTGGACCCTCGACGTCGAGATCGGGCCGGCGCGCCGGGCCGAGACCTACCGCTGCAAGTTCCTCTACGTCTGCGCCGGCTACTACCGCTACGACGCGGCGCACGCCCCGGTGTTCCGCGACGCCGAGCGGTTCCGCGGCACGATCGCGCACCCGCAGTGGTGGCCCGCGGATCTCGACTACACGGGCAAGCGCGTCGTGGTGATCGGCAGCGGCGCGACGGCGGTGACGGTCGTGCCCGCGATGGCCGAGCGCGCGGCCCACGTGACGATGCTGCAGCGCTCGCCCTCCTATATCGTGGTGGCGCCCGGCGAGGATCGCGTCGCCGACTTCCTCCGCGCGCGGCTCCCCGCGCCGCTCGCGCACCGGATCGTTCGCGGCAGGAACGTCCTGCTCGGCATGGCGTTCTTCCAGTTCTGCCGGCGCTTCCCCGGGGCGGCGAGCCGCTACCTGCGCAACCAGGTCGCGCGGCACCTGCCCCCCGGCTACCCGGTCGAGCGCGACTTCGCCCCGCGCTACCAGCCGTGGGACCAGCGCCTCTGCCTGGTCCCCGACGCAGATCTATTCAAGGCGATCTCCTCGGGCAAGGCCTCGGTCGTGACCGATACGATCGATGCGTTCACCGAGACCGGCGTTCGCGTCAGCTCGGGCGAGGTGATCGCGGCCGACATCATCGTCACGGCGACCGGCCTCACGCTCGTCCCGTGCGGCGGCATCCGGCTGACGGTCGACGAGCGGGCCATCGAGCTCCGTGACGCCCTGGTCTACAAGGGCATGATGCTGAGCGGCGTGCCGAACCTGGCGTGGTGCACCGGCTACACCAACGCCTCGTGGACGCTGCGCGCGGATCTGGTCTCGCGCCAGGTCTGCCGCCTGATCGACTTCATGGATCAAGAGGGCTACGATCAGGTGGTGCCGCGCGCCGACCCGCAGGACGTCGGGCAGCGGCCGTTGCTCGATCTGTCGTCCGGGTACATCGCGCGCGCCGCCGGCGAGATGCCCAGGCAAGGCGCGAAGGCGCCGTGGTTCTTGCGGCAGAACTACCTGCTCGATCTGTTCGCGACCCAGGTCGCGCGCGTCGACCACCCTGCGCTCGTGTTCTCCGGCATCACGCGATAATTCTCGTCACGGAAGGAAACGACATGGACTATCGGCGTCTCGGTCATTCGGGCCTGCGCGTGCCCGCCCTCAGCTTCGGCACCGCCACGTTCGGCGGCGGCAACGACTTCTTCAAGGCGTGGGGCACGACCGATGCCGGCGGCGCGGCCCGGCTGGTCGACCTGTGCCTCGATCACGGCGTCTCGATGTTCGACAGCGCCGACGGCTACTCGGCCGGCCTGGCCGAGGAGCTCCTGGGGCACGCGATCAAGGGCAAGCGCGATCGCGTGCTGATCTCGACCAAGGCGACGTTTCCGACCGGCACGGGCCCCAACGACTTCGGCTCGTCGCGGCACCACCTGATCGAGGCGGTCGACAAGGCCCTCCGGCGCCTGGGCACCGATCACATCGATGTGTTCCAGCTGCACGGGCAGGACTACAACACGCCGGTCGACGAGACGCTCGCGACGCTCGACCAGGTCGTGCGCAGCGGCAAGGTCCGCTACATCGGCGCGTCGAACTTCTCCGGCTGGCACCTGATGAAGTCGATGGCGGTCTCCGATCGCTACGGCTACCCGCGCCACGTCGCGCACCAGGTCTACTACTCGCTGCTCAACCGCGACTACGAGTGGGAGCTCATGCCGCTCGGCCGCGATCAGGGCATCGGCGCGCTGATCTGGAGCCCGCTCGGCTGGGGCAAGCTCACCGGCGCGATCCGGCGCGGCCAGCCCGCGAAGCCCGGCACGCGCGCGCACGACATCGCCGGGACCGGCCCGCACTACGAGGACGAGCGGCTGTTTCGCATCGTCGACGCGCTCGCCGCGGTCGCGGCCGAGACCAGCAAGACGATCCCCCAGGTCGCGCTCAACTGGCTGTTGCAGCGGCCGACCGTGTCGAGCGTCATCATCGGCGCGCGCAACGAGCAGCAGCTCGTGGACAACCTGGGCGCGGTGGGCTGGAGCCTCACGCCGGCGCAGGCCGCCCAGCTCGAGGCCGCGAGCGACGTTCCGCCCGCCTATCCGGTCTGGCACCAGCGCGGCTTCGCGATGCTCAACGAGCGCGGGTGATCGGGGCGTGGCTCAGTGCCAGGTGACCAGGAGCACCGGCGCGAGCGCAGAGTTGCTGTTGGCGGCGGCACCATCCTTGGTCCACCAGCCGAGGAACGACGTTGGGCTGGTCTCGAGATCGCTCTTGATCAGCCAGCCGTGGTAACCGGACGGCGTGCTGAGCCAGCTCTGCACGTCGTTCACCATGCCGGCCGAGCTCCAGGGGGTGGTCTGGCCCACCGAAAACGGCGAGGTGAACGTCGCGCTCGCGATCTCCGTCGCGTTGAAGTCACCCCCCGACGTCGTCCAGGTCGAGCCGCTGTAGTTCGTGTAGTGCCAGCTCGTGTCGCCGGAGAGGATCGTGTAGCCTTGCCCCGTCCCGCCGATGCTCGTGCTGGTGGGGCTCCCGCTCGAACCTTCGTTCCAGCTGGTATTCAAGTGGTAGACCCGGATCGTGCGCGACGGGTAGTTGCTGCCGGTGCCGCCTCCCCCCGAACCTGCGATCTGCCCGATGACCAGGTCCATCTCGACGCTGTCGATCGTCGCGTTGGACGGGATGTTGGCCTGCGCGAGGTTGAAGGTGACCAGCGAGCGCTTCCGGTTGCTGCCGCCGTCTGCGCCGGCGAACATCCCGGGGCCCATGCCGCTGGCGTTGCCGGTGTCAACGCCGGCGGACGTGGCAAAGATCATGGCATCGTGCGATGCCGGGACGGAATAAGAGCCGGCGGATCCGCTGGTGGCGAAGCCGATGATCAGCAATGCGGCGCCGTGCTTGTAAAGTGTCGAGAATTTCATGGTCAGACCTTTCGATAGAACGTGGGGGAGCGGACGGTTCGTGCGGTTGCGCGGTCAGGGCGTGATCCGCGCGGTGACGTAGTCCGCCGAGGCATAGGGCAGGGCTCCGACGAACGGCCGGGACGTGAGGTCGGCGCCCTTCGCGGAGATCGCGGTGATGGTGAGGACGTACGAGCTCCCGGCCGCCATCACCGAATCGGCAACCTTGAGCTGGGTGGACCTGGTGCGGAAGGTGGCCACCGGCCTCACGTTCACGCCGGACTTCGACGTCTCGACCGCGTGCACCACCACCGCATAGTTCGTGGCTTCCCCGATCGCCGGTGCCGCCCATGTGATCGTCGGCGAGGTGCCCACGCCGGTCCGCGGCACCTCGAGGGACTGGCCTTCGATCTTCGCCTCACGCACGGGGGAGATCGAGGGAGCGATCACGCCGGTCTCGGCCAGCGCGCTGACCGGGACGGCCGCGACCATCATCGCCGGCACCATGCCGATCCCCTGCGGGGTGGCAATCCGGACGGGGGCCGCATACGTCAGCGTGACGAACTCGGTCCACGGCGCGCCGCTCGAGGAAAACGGATTGCCGTACTTGATGGTCTGGTCGTAGTCGGCCGAGCCGGAGATCGGCCCGAAGTCGACCAGGCTGGGGAGGCCCATATAGTAGTTGTTGTAGAAACGGTTGTTGCGCGCGAGCGCATCGGGCAACGTCCTGATCGAGATCGCCGGGGCGGCCGCGGGCCGTGCACCCGGGCCGGCCTGGGACGCCAGCGCCGCAAACGCGCTGCCCTTCCAGTGCAACACGAGGCTCCGGTCCAGCGCGACCGGCTGGAGCGCCGCCGCCAAGGTCGCAGGGTGGCCGTCGGTCATGGTGAAGCCGCGGGCGACTCCCGCCCGCACGAGGGTGCTGTAATAGCTCCTCGAGTCGGATACCGTGCCTTCCATCTGGGTGACCCACGTGGTGTCGCCCTGGGCGGCGTCGATGATCGGCGCGAGGTTCGCCTTCCAGTCGAGCGCCTGTCCGCTGATCGTCGTCGAGCCGCTGCTCGGAGATGCCGCGAAGCTGTTCTCGGGGCCGGCCATGGCCAGCCCGACGTTCGGCGCCACGATCTGCAGGCTGTCGGTGGGCTGCCAGGCGTGGAGGCCGGAGATCTCGAATGCGACGTTGGTCGTCGAGGCTGGGAACTGGACGCCCGCCCTGCCAAACGCGTAGACGCTCAGATCCGGAGCCTGGGCGGTATGGGGTAGGAACACGCGCTCGCCGTCGAGCTTCAGCTCCAACCACTCCGAGGTGCCCTCGACGGCGATGTCGAAGGTGCCCTCGGGCGTCCCGGCGCCCTCGGTCCGGCTCGCCGAGCTCGGGTACGCCTGGAAGGTTGCCGCCGAGAGGTCGCGGGGCTGATCCACGATGCCGGCCTCGGTGACATGGTGCTGGATGGCGATTCCATGCACGGTGCTGGAATCTCTGCCGGTGGTGTCGAGCTTGCCATTACAGGCAATCAACAATGAGCTGATGGCGCCAAGGCGCATCACAGATATGAACATGCAAACACCTTATTCGCGCCGTGATCTGGCTCAATAGCCCGGATGTAACACTTCGGTGATCGTGGCACTCCCGATCTCCGACGCTCCCCGCGTGCTCGTGTACATGTTCACCATAATTCGCCAGTGAGACTATATGTTCCAATTGCCGAGCTTCATGCTTCATAACAATAGACCGAAAACGCCAAGCGCCGAGAGATCATCTCGGCGCTGGAAGCTTCGCGCCCCGAGCTCGGGTGCGAGCGCGGGCAGGCGGGAGTGGCAGCTTCAGGGGTGCTGGGTGAACCCGTGAGAGCCGCCGGCCAGCATCGGCCCGCCGGGCGGCTGGAACAGCACGGGCGAGGCCAGGGCGTTGCCGGTGTCCTCCAGGACGAAGCCGGTGCCGTTCCAGCGCGCGATCCGGCTGCCGCCGGCAGCCGACAGGACGACGTTGTTCGCGTCGATCGCGAACAGGCTGCTCGCCGAGATCCAGCACCCCGGGCCGCACGCGGCCTCGAGCGGCGTCCAGCCCGTGTCGGTGTTGCGCAGGACGTTGGTGCTGGTCGTGGCGATCCAGGCGACGCCGCCGGCCCCGTGGACGGCGACGAGGTCGTCCGTCGTGGCCGGGAGCGTCGGATCGGGCGCGAGGACGCTCGGCTTCGCGCGGTCCCACTGCAGCAGCGTGCCGTGCGCGCCGGTGATCCACACGTGATCGGGGTCGGGGCCCCACACGCCGAGCAGGTCGGTGGTCACGCCGCTGGCGATGGGGAGCCACTGGCCCCCCGTGAAGTGGAACACGATGCCCTTGTACCCGACCGCCATCGCCTCGCCGGGGCCCATCGCGAACACGCGCGTGAAGTAGCGGTAGTCCAGGAACGTCGACGTGACGAGCGCGGCCTTCGTCCAGGTGGTGCCGTCGAAGTGGTAGGCGCTGGCGATGTAGCCCAGGCGATCGGGCGCGAGATCGTGGCCGACCGCGAACAGCTCGTCACGGCCGCCCGTGCGCACGCCGCTGAGGTACGCCGCCGCGATGGGCATGGTCGTCTGCGACGTGCCGTCCCAGTGGTGGATCTTGCCGCCGTCGGTGAAGTAGAGATCATCGGCCGAGGAGCCCCAGAGGTCAGTGATGATATTGGTGTGGGGATCGATGACCGGCGTGACCGCGTTTGCCTGGGTCCTGGTGTAGACGGCGCCCCCCCGACCGACGAACCAGAACTGGCCGTCGATGATCGCGGCGGAGTACAGGAACCCGCCGATCGAGGTCGTGTCGATCGGCGTCTGCGTCAGGGCCGTGCCGTCCCAGTGCAGCAGCACGGAGCTCTCCGAGGTGTCCTGGTACCACCACCACACGTCGTTGGTCGCGAGCGCGTTCATGCCGAGGATGAACCCACCGGCCAGGCCGGTGGCGACCTGGGTCCACGCCTGGCCGTCCCAGTGCATCACCACGCCGCCTGCGCCGGTGCACCAGGCGTCGTTGCGCGCCGCCCCGACGAAGCTGCCGACCACCGCGGGCGTGGTGGCCGACGTCGTGAACGTGTGGCCGTCGGAGTGGATGATCTTGCCGGGCAGGGCCGTCATCCAGAAGTCGTCCGGCGCCAGGCCCCAGATCGTGCCGAGGAAGCAGTTGCAGCCGGTGTCGATCTTCGCGAACGCGCCGCCGCCGAGCGCACGATCGATCTGGCCGTCGCTCATCGTCGCCCAGACATCGCCGTTGGGCGCCTCCCACACCGAGTCGAAGGCCGGGTTGCCGGTGGTGGGCGCCGCGTCGCGGATCGTCCACGTCTGCCCGTCCCAGTGCTGGAGCGTGACCCCGTAGATCAGCCACATGTCCTTGGGGCCGCGGCCGGCGATCGAAAACGCATACTGCTGGGACGCTTGCTGGCCGGGCAGGGCCGGCGGGTGGTGGAAGTGCCAGGCGGTCCCATCCCACTGCATCACCGTCCCGTACTGGCCGACCAGCCAGATGTTGTCCGGGGCCGTCGCGTAGATATGGGCGTAGTCATTGCCGATGGGCGTGGGGTCGCGCCAGCACCAGCCATCGGCGGAGCACTGCGCGGGCAGCGCGGTGAGCTCCTTGAGCGGGTTGCCCGGCGGCCCGCTGTCGGCGGGCGCGTCGATACCCCACGGCGCGTCGGTGATCGGCGCGTCGATACCCCACAGCGCGTCGACGATCGGCGCGTCGGTACCGGCATCACCCGGCGCGGCGCCGGGCTTCGAGCCGCATGCGGCCACGAGCGCGAGCAAGCCAAACCACGTCTTCATGTGCGACTCCTCGTCACGTTGGTCAAACGACGGCGGATCAGGGCGACTGATAAAAACCGATGGCGTCGTCGACGCCGACGAACCGGTGCGGCGGGTTGGTGGCGGGCACCGGATCGAGCGCCACCGCGCGCACGACCTGGCCCTCGAAGCCATCGAGCGTCCAGGTCGCGCCCGCGTCGGTCGACGTGTAGAGTCCCACGCTGGTCGCCGCGTACAGCAGCGTGTGGTCCTGGCACTGCGCCGCGGCGACCGCCGCGAAGCAGTCGATCGCGATCCCGTAGACCTCGGCGCCGGCCGGCAGCCCCACGTTGCGCTTGACCCAGGTCTGGCCGCCGTCGGTCGTCTTGTAGACCTGGCCGCCGCCGCGCAGCGCGGCGTAGTAGGTCGTCGCGAACCCCGTGCGCGTCGCGCCGTCCTCGCACAGGAACGTCGCCGACGAGAGGCTCGCCGGATCGACGGTGATCGACCACACGAGGTTGCGGTCGGACGCCGCGAGGCCGGTGTCGCGCTCGGTCCAGGTGCCGCCGCTCCCCGTTTGCAGGTCGCACGCGCGGAAGATGCCGCCGTTCGCGGCGGCGCCCGCCGGCGTCTGGCCGAACACCGCGACGTAGACGTCGAACTGGCCGCCGTTGGCGATCGTGTGGACCGTGCCGGTCACGCTGCCGGCCGTCGGGCCGACGAAGTGGGGGACGAGCCCGGGCGGATTGCCGTGCAGGACCATCGCGCCGAGCACCGGGTCCCACCCGCCGGCGACGTTCTGGAGCGGCGGGCGGAAGGCGATCGCGAACAGGTCGCGCGCGCTGGTGCCATCGTTGATCGACTGCGCGGTCCAGGACGCGCCCTGGGTGTTTGAGCGGAACGCGTTGGTCATCGTCGTGGGGTCGGAGAGGTAATAGAGCGGTGGGCCGTTCGGGTTGGTCGCCACCGCGCGGCCATGCAGGTTGGTGATGGTCGTCCCGTTGGCGTCGGTCCACGTGAACGGCGTGGGCAGCGTGGTCTTGAACACGCCGTGATCCTCGGTGCACGCCAGGACGAACGGCAGCGTCAACAGCGGCGTGTAGTAGCGCAGGCCGTTGAAGCACGGTGTGCCGGTGATGCCGGTGTTCGCGGCGACGTAGCCGCCGTTGCAGCCGGCCGCGTCATAGGCATCGCAGGCCGACGCGCAGCCGAGCGTACCGGACGCGTGGCCGAGGCTCGTGCAGGTCGCGCCGCGCAGATCGGTGCCGTCGCACACCTCGGTGCCGTGGGCGGTGCTGTCGCCGCACACCGAGGGCGCCGTGTCGACCGACCACGTGAACGACGCGGGCGACGCGTCGGCATTGCCGGCCGCGTCGATCGCGCGGACCTCGAACGTGTGCGGGCCGTCGGTGACGGTGAGCGTCTCCGGGGAGGTGCACGCCGCGAACGGGGCCGTGTCGAGGGCGCACTCGAAGTGGTCATCGAGATCGCTGCCGGTGAACGCGAAGGTCGCCATCGCCGCCGTTGCGGCGCTCGGGGGCGACTGCGTGAGTATCGTCTCCGGCGGTGCGAGATCGGGTGGCGTCGTGTCGGGCAATCCGGAGTCTTCGGGGAGCGAGGCATCGCGCTGGAGCTTCAGGTTGTCACCGCACGCG
Organism: Cumathamnion decipiens; assembly: GCA_032356425.1. NCBI lineage: Eukaryota > Rhodophyta > Florideophyceae > Ceramiales > Delesseriaceae > Cumathamnion > Cumathamnion decipiens. The sequence goes on along the minus strand of JAUKWE010041820.1, from coordinate 1,071 downwards.
ACAAAGACGAGGAGGACACCGAGGCCGATCGCGCGAGGCATGACGGGTCGTACAATCGATCATCCAGTATCATTCGTGTGTCACAGTCATGTGAACTGGACGTCGGCGAAGGTAATGCTCCATACGTCTTTGTATGTGAGAACGGCCGCCGATGGATGACCAGCGCCACCGCGGGCGGGGTCGTCGAGCGGGCCCGGCGGCATTCCGGCGGCGACCGTGGCGGGGGATGCTACGCTCGAGGGGTGTGGGCACGCGTGCACAAGGTGGATCGCATCCGGCCGCAGCCCGGCGGCGGCGCGATCGTGCTGGTCGAGGACGAACGCTCGGCCGCGGCGATGGCGCGCGTCCCGAGCCTGTCGACGATCATCGCGGTCGCCCGCGTGCTCAACGCCCGCCGCGTGCTCGAGACCCGGTACGGCGGCAAGGGCGAGGTGCGCTACGCGGCGAACGCCGCGCTCCCGGGCTTCCTGTTCGAGGCCGTCGTGCGCGCGGGCGCCGGCACGAGCGACCGCACGGGGGACAAGCTGGTGTTCCCCGCGCAGCCCGCGAGCGTGGCGGCCATCGTCGATGTCGCGTTCTCGGAGCTCGCGCATGGAACGCGCGGCAACGTCGGCGTGGCCGACATGAGCACCGCGCTCCGCACCGTCGAGGCCGATCGCCGGAAGGCCCCGCTCGATCGCGAGCAGCACCCGGCGTTCTACTGGCCTGCCGTGTTCGAGCTCGCGTCGCTCGCCGGCGAGCTCGCGCGCCCGCGCGGCGGCCGCTGGATCGAGACCAAGGACATGCCCGTGCCGTTCGCGATCAAGCTCGCGACCGGCGATCTCACGATGCCGACCAAGCTCGCGCAGCGGATCGTCGAGGGCGAACCCATCGAGGAATCGCTGGCCGAGACGGTCTGAGCACGCTACGGGCTGTCCGGTGTCCGGCCGGATTTCGGACAAGGTGTGGCTTTGCCTCAAAACCCCTCGCTGCCTCAAAGCGCTCGATGCTGCCTCAAAACCCTCCTAGGCTGTGAGGCTCACCCTCATAGCGGCCCGCCGGTGGTTGTAGCCACCGACGAGCCAAGGAGCC